>JABFER010000032.1:0-304317 GCA_013618295.1 Fusarium armeniacum | reverse complement strand
CCCTGGTTCCCCTCGTCGGGCCCCCTCGGCACCTGTTATGCCTGACGATGATGAACCAGCTCCTCCTCCTCAACCACGTGTTGGTCTGTCTCGTGGTCTTGCTGGACGCTCTCTCGTCAAGCCTTCCGCGCCCTCACCTCCTATGGAACCCGCCTCGCCTCCTCCATCCAGCGGCCTTACTGCTGTGGAACGAGCCGAGATTGAGGAGCTTCGGGCAGCCAATGATCGACTGACCCGCCAAGTTGAAGAGATGCGACAAGAACGCAGCAAGTTTATGTCGGAGATCCAAGAACTTAAGAACCAAAATGCTGGCTTGATTGAGGACCACACTCGTGATGTGCTGAGTATCAAGGCCAAGGAGACTCAGCTCGTTCGCGCAAGAAGCGACGCAGAGGCCACCGAACAGACCAACGACCGCTTGAGACGTGAACTGGAAAGACTTAAGAAGGCTTTGAGTCACGCCGAGAGATTTGAAAATGCTGGAAGCGGCATGAACAGCCCTCGCCGCCTCGCTTCACCCACAAACGACGACGTTTACCGAGACCACGGACCGCCATCTGTCAGCCGTCATAGAATGAGCATAGCCAGCAGCATGTCTGAAGAGAAGGAGAACGGCGAGCCTATGGCACCCCCACGCAACAAGTTCAGCCCCGAAATGCGATATGGTGGTAGTGGAAGCTCATCAGGTCGTGGATCACCAGCACGAGGTTTCAGAAGCGCACGACCATACAATGATGAAGAACATGTACCAACACCCACCCAACGGCCGATGTCATCACTACCTCAACCAACAGGTAACGGTGCCGAGAGCTGGAGGAGAGCGGCTGAAGTGACGAGTCAGTTGAAGGCTCGAATTGAACAGATGAAGGTATGTTGATCTGTGTTTTGTGTTGTATATGTCATTGTGACTAACATATTTGCAGGCCAAGCAAGGACTCGCTCGACCTTAGAATTGTCAGGAAAAAATTGTGCAATGAGTTTTTACTACAATACTTTTAATGATGATGATGCTTTGGGAGGTTCATCGTGGAAAAGCTGGGATGGGTATACCTGGGACAAAACAGACGGCCCAGTCCGGTTGCATCTTGACGGCGTTAGAACTTGTGCCACCATCTGCTTTGCTTCGCTTCAAGGGGTCTGATAGAGTTATACATGGGCCACGGCTGTCTTGGGATTGTACGGAGCAATACCCGCGGCGGGTCAGAGATACCTAGTTGTTTAATGCATGAATGATTTGTATTCATCTTACAGTTGCCACGTCTGTATCGCGCATTGTGTGTCTTGTCTTGTACGGGCGTCAATTCATTAACTCAGCATATAAACAATAACTACAGAAAATTCCAAAACTCCTTTAATCGCCAGTGCTCATGCTTGCCTTGCTTGGTCTTTATGCCAGCAGATTACTCCTTGTTATCCTTCTTCTTGGAATCATCCTTCTTGTCCTTGGACTCGTCCTTCTTATCCTTAGACTCGTCCTTCTTCTCCTTAGACTCGTCCTTCTTCTCCTCAGACTTGTCATCCTCCTTTTCTTCGGACTTGTCGTCCTTCTTGTCAGACTCTTCCTCAGAGTCCTTGTTCTCAGACTCGTCCTTCTGCTTGTCAGATGACTCTTCCTTAGACTCCTCCTCCTTGGGCTTCTCATCCTTGCCCTCATCCTTAGACTCGGCCTTGTTGTCGTCACCCTTAGACTCCGACTTCTTGTCGTCATCCTTGGGTTCGGAGTCGGACTTCTTACTCTCGTCCTTTTCCTCACCCTTCTTATCTTTACCCTCTTCAGAGGCCTTAGCCTTATCATCACTCTTCTTCTGCTTATCGCCGCCCTTCTTACCCTTCTTCTTTTCCTCTTCCTTCTTCTTCTTCTCAGCTTCCTTGGCCTTCTTCTCCTCCTCTGCCTTCTTCTTGCGCTGGCGCTCCTTCTCCTCTTCCTCGAGCTTCTCCCAGTTGGTATCGTGGTCTGCGATACCGCTTCGGGCGAAGTTGTTGCTCAAGCCCTTAGCGGTGATGGCATCGCCCTGCTTAATCTTGGCTCGGCCAATGAGCGAGATGAAAATTGCAAACCCAACCATGGCTGTGAGGAGAAAACGGTAGGATCCGTACCAGCGAGGCGCCCAGCCTCTAGTCGCAGCGCGAGAGTCGGCAAAGTAGAGACCAACAAAGGCCATGAATTGGGTAGTGAGAGCGTACTCGACAGGAAGCATCAGAGTGGGCCAGGCGATAACTGAGGAGGCGAGACCCATGCCATAACGGAAGCGGGTTCGTTTAAGAGAGGGTGACTTCTCGGCGTACTCGAGACCCTGTCATATGGCGGTTAGCATGATGAACAACAATTCCAGACTTCAAGTTAATGTGGACTTACCCAGTGGATGGCTCCAAGGAAAGAGATAATCACAGCACCGTATCCGAGCTGGAGAGGCTCGATGACACTCAACAGGTACTTGGCAGTCTCGTGGTCGACCATGATGGTATCATAGAAGGAATTGCCTGTGGGAAGATCCTTGTTCAAGTTCCAAGCGAGAAAGACAGTGGAAAGCGAAGTTCCAAGGTAAGGAAGTGTACCGGCGAGACCGAGGATGCGCGACTCGCGGGGTACGTCTGTGAATGTGAAGGTGTCTTTCACGATGTCCTGCGAGTGACTGTTAGAGACGTTGTTTCTAATATTAGGCTGTTTGGAAGCTTACAATATCGTGCTTGAGCTCGTTGCCCATGCTCTCGTCACCCTTGGGGGGTCCCCGGATTCCGGTTGTGTTGGCGGTTGAGCTCTTACTTGAGACATGGCCGGGGTCGGACTGGAGAAGCTCCTGCCCACGTTTGCGCTCGGCCTCATAGTCAATGGGTTGCTTTGGAGGAGGAGGGTTCTCCTGGTCGGATTTGCTCGAGTAGACAGCGCGTTGCTGGCGCAGTAGCGGCGCAATTGATGCGCGGGGTAGAGAAGCTCTGTTGGGCGAAGCTCTCGCGGCAAGCTGCCAGAGGGGACGAGAAGAGGTACGGAACATGATGGAGCAGGATGACGCAGTGGGAGAGTTAGGTTAGAAGAGTTGAAAGTCAATTGAGAGAGGCACACGAGTGTAACAGACTAAGACAGGACAGAGCAAAGCTGCCAACAGGCTGATGATGTTTTAGTTAATGATTATCGAGGAAGAAGATTGAAGAGGAAAGAAGGAGAACAATTTCTGGAATGGAAGCTAAAACTGAAATACCATTGAGGCCAATGGAGCATTCGGAAAGTTCATGTAATCATGGGAAGCTTCTTTATCAGCTTCCAAGATCTGGATCCAGATCAAGATCAAGATCAGGATCAGGATTAGAATAGGGCATCTACGGACGAGCTACGTAATTGCTAGATAATCTGTACCTGGACGGCAGAGACGGATATAGAAAGTCATGAAACTCTGTTGCAGGCCAAACAAGGCTAGGGAGGACCAGAGCCAGGTACTGGAACTATCGGGAATTGTTTGTAAATAAGCCGTACTTTAAATTATTAACCTGCTCTTGTTCTCTTTGTTTTCCTTTGCTGTCACGTCTAGACTACATCATCGCGATCCAGTGTGAAGCTACCTTACTATATCGTGACGTCATGAAAAGGTGGGAAAGCTCCAAAGCTGAACACCTCGATCCATCCATCAGGGAAATCGGCATTAAATTGGAACATGTCACTCCCAGACTAGCACTCGCACATTAAGGTAAATTCTGATATACTTCTTGGGTCAATATAGATAGATGTTTAATAAAATAGTCTAGTTATGAAGTGTCGCTTGATTTTAGTACAGTACCTGAATTATTATTACCTTACCTCTTGGCTCGATGCCAATGCTGCGGGAATGGTAAAATGGAGACCATGCCCCCCACCGTAACCTGCCCTGTGCTTTGATGTGCTCCAGGGCTATAAACTGCCCGAACGCGTTGGAACGTGAAACTGAAAGCCACTGGCAGTTCCTAGCCCATTTCGGTACATGGAACGCAACCAACTCTGCCCGCGAATAGCAAGTACCTCCAACAAGATCGTCATACACGCCACACATTCCCCCAAAGCCCAGTTCATGGTTAATTCCCACTTTTGCTCCGGCAAGGTGCGTCACTCATTCACAGGACGACACGCCTGATGGAATCCACCTTTTCACCATCACCGCATAGCTGCCCATCTTTTGTTCAAGAGGCATAGTCGATAATACCCTCATCCACCGAATCCCGCTTTTTTTCTTCTTTCCCCGTCACTCCCATTCCCAGGGATACCCCATCTACTGTCTGTACCTACTACATACTACCAACGAGATACAGCTTCGAATTGTGACCCCGCTCTGAGTTCTAAGAGCACTGACCTGACTGCTTTCTTCGACGTCCAAATCGTGGGCAGACGGACGATTCACCGGTCGAGCCTCGTATGGCAGAATAAATCCCGTCGACAAATGACTTCTTGATAAACCACATCAACAAGAACCCGTCCTTTAATTCCCCGGCCCGGGTTACGGCCACAACACCGCCAGAATGCTCGAAGGCCTCGTTGCTGGCCTGCTTAACCGCTTCCTGGGTATGTACGTCAAGAACTTTGACCCTGCCCAGCTGAAAGTCGGTATCTGGTCTGGCGATGTCAAGCTACGCAACCTCGAGCTGCGCCGCGAGGCCCTCGACCAGCTCAAGCTTCCCATCAATGTTATGGAAGGCCATTTGGGCGAGCTGACTCTAGTCATCCCCTGGTCCAACCTGCGCGGCGCTCCTGTCAAGGTCTTTATCCAGGATGTCTTTTTGCTCGCCAGCCCTAAGGAGGAAGCCGAATACGATCAAGACGAGGAGGACCGCAGAAAACAGCGCCTCAAGATGGAGAAGCTAGACAGTGCCGAGTTGCTCAAGGAGAGGAACCAGGAAGGTCTAAGCCAGGAGGAGCAGAAGAAAAGCCAGAGCTTCACACAAAGTCTGGTAACAAAGATCGTAGACAACCTACAAGTCACGGTCAAGAACATACATATCCGATATGAGGACTCTATTTCGGCGCCAGGACACCCATTTGCCCTTGGTGTTACTCTTGAGGAGTTCAGCGCCGTCAGTACCGATGGCCAGTGGAAGCCCGTCTTCATCCAAGACTCAAACACCGTCACTCACAAGCTAGCCACACTTGGTGCTCTAGCTGTGTACTGGAATACTGACTCGGATCTTCTCGGCACTGGTCGTGAAGCGTCAGCCTCATCCGAGGGGGTAATGTCACACGATGAGATGGTTGCCAAGTTCAGAGAGATGATTGGCAAGGATGCCCAACAGAACTCCAACCACCAGTTCATACTGAAGCCTGTCAATGGTCAAGCCAAAATCGAGCTCGACAAATCGGGTGACATCATGGTACCCAAGTTCAAAGCCAACCTACTATTTGAAGAGATTGGTGTTGTCCTCGACGATGATCAGTACCGCGATGCCTTGATGATGGTCGATCTATTCCACTACTTCATTCGACATCAAGAATATAAAAGATTACAGCCAAAGGGCGTTCGGCCCAAGGAAGACCCCCGTGCGTGGTTGGAGTTTGCGGGTAACGCTGTTCTTTCCAAGATCCACGAGCGCAACCGCAAATGGTCCTGGGACTACTTCCGTGAACGACGCGACGACCGAAAACGATATATTGAATTGTTCAAAAAGAGAAAGCAGGGTCATCAGATGTCGAGCGAAGAGACAGACGCCATCAATAGTCTGGAGTGGAAGCTCACATACGAAGACTTACGATTCTGGCGATCTCTGGCTCGAAACCAGCTTAAGAAGGAGAACGCCGAGGCTCTTAAGAACCACCCACAACAACCCCAACAGCAGCAAGGTTGGATATCGTGGGTGTGGGGCTCGAAGCCTCAGGAAACGATCGAACATAATGAAGAGAACACACAAATGACCGAAGAGCAACGGCAGGAACTCTACGAGGCCATCGACTGGGATGAAAAGAACGCCATTGCAGATGAGATTGACGTTCCCCGCGAAGCCATCAAGATGTGCATCGAAACATCCCTTAGCACTGGTAGTTTCACTTTGAAGAAGAGCCCGCATGACAATGCTGCGGACCTTCTTAGTCTACACTTTGATGTATTCAAGGCCAAGGCACTGCAGAGGAAAGACTCAATGCTTGCAAATGTCAGTCTTGGTGGGCTTCGTGTCAACGACGGTACCACGCCGGACTCTGTCTATCCTGAGATCGTGCGAGTCAAGGATGCGCCCACCAACAAACAACGCAAGCGACTGTCGTTAGCCGAACTTGAACAACCCGAAGATGACCCCTTCTTCCAGTTCGAATTCGAGCAGAACCCAATCGAGCGGGAGGGTGACATCGCCATCGTTGGAAAGATGAAGCCTCTCGAGGTCATCTGGAATCCCAACTTCGTCGTTGGCATTGCCGACTTCTTCAGACCTCCTGAGCGACACATGGAGTCTATTACTGCCCTCATGGAGAGTGCTGGTGCAACCGTCGAGAGCATTCGTGAGCAGACCCGAGCCGGTCTCGAGTTTGCACTGGAGGAGCACAAGACCATCAATGCTGAGCTGGACCTGCAAGCGCCTCTGATCATCGTGCCTGTCAGCATCACCACCGAAAACTCTACCTGTCTTATTGTGGATGCAGGTCATATCCACGTCAACAGTGAGCTGGTTGATCAGAGCACAATGAAGGAGATTCAATCCAAGCAAAAGCAGACATACAGCGATGAAGATCTCAAGCGACTCGAGTCTGTCATGTACGACAAGTTTATTGTCAAGTTGACATCTACTCAAGTTCTCATTGGACCCTCAATTGACGAGACCAAAGCTCAATTGGTTGAGAAGAGCGACGAAGCTCACCTTCATGTTGTCGAACAGATCAATGTTGACTTTGTCGTCGAAACATCCATACTACCCAAGGCGCCCAACCTGACCAAGTTCAAGGTCTCGGGACATCTTCCAATGCTTCACGCGACAGTGTCTGATACCAAGTATAAGAACTTGATGAAGGTCATCGACGTGGCCATTCCCAAGTTTGGTGGCACTTCGGCAGAGAAGATCGAGCAACACAAGGAGGCGTCTCGTCCTCGCCTTAAGAGCAACTCATCCAACCGATCTAGAAGAAAGTCTCAGCGGGAGAGGAGACAGTCCACGCCATTCCCATTCATGCAATCTGAAACCGCAGTCGTTCTGGACGACATGGACGAAGATGATGACGACTTTGAGGACGCGACAGACGGCGGCGATTCGGAGCAACTCAAGGTCCAGCAGCGTATCTTTGAGTTCAAGTTCAAGGTCGACACCCTCAAAGGATCGCTTTACCGAAGCGACCCCGATGGGCAAAAACCTGACTCACTGCTGGTTGAGCTGGTCGCTGAGCGATTCGACTTGGAGTTCTATACAAGGCCTTTCGACATGGTTGCGGACGTTTCACTTGGCTCAGTCACAGTTGATGACTTTGTGGATAATCCTTCGGCTGAGTTCAAGTCTATCATCTCATCTGGTGATAGTGAGGATCTTAAGGAAGGCCGCAGTCTGGTCCACGTCAAATACATCAAAGTCAACCCCGCTTCCCCCGAGTTCATGTCTGTCTATGAGGGCGTCGAAACCAACATTAACGCTGTTGTCTCTACAATCAATCTGATCGTCACCCGAAAGACACTGCTTACTCTGCTCGACTTTATTCTCATCACATTCACAAATAATAATAACAACAACAACAACCAGTCGATTACCAACAAGGCAATAATGGATGATGATAACGATGACGCTGAGAGCATCAACACTGCTGTTGCAGTTGCCAATGAGCCCCAATCAACCTCCAGTAACGGGTCCATCCGAGTCAAGGTTGACTTGAAGAGTATCAGGCTGATCCTCAACAACGATGGCATTCGCCTTGCCACCCTGTCGTTCAACAAAGCTGACGCTGGCATTTTCCTACGGGGAAATACTATGCGCATCTCTGCTAAACTTGGTGATCTTTCACTCGTTGACGACGTTAATCTCGGCGTCTCGGAGGATTCCCATCTTCGACAACTTGTCACTATCCAAGGCGACGATCTGGCTGATTTCCGCTACGAGACGTTCGACTCTAGCAACCCCAAGGCATACCCGGGATACGACAGCTCCATTTTCCTTCGTGCTGGGTCCGTCAAGGTGAACTTTGTTGAAGAACCGTTCCGCAAGATCGTTGACTTTTTGGTCAAATTCGGGAAGATGCAGGCTCTTTTCAATGCTGCTCGCCAGGCTGCTATGAACCAGGCCAACCAATTGCAGCAGAGCCCTAGTCGCTTCAAGTTTGATGTTGTCGTCAACACTCCAATTGTTGTCTTCCCTCGTGTGCAAAAGCCAGGACAGACTGAGAGAGATGTCGTTACCGCCTACCTCGGTGAAATCTACGCCCAGAACAAGTTCACTCCCCTTGATGACAGCGAGGATTCCGAGATTGCCATGAAGTTGTCAGCTGGTATCCGCAACATCAAGCTGACTTCAGACTTCCACTACCCTGGGGGAGTGTCTGAGGAGCTCGAGATGATCGATCATGTCGATCTCGGATTCAACATTACGTATGCCGAGCACAAGCATGGTGCCAAGAGACCCGAGACCGAGATTGAAGGTACCATGTCCGACTTCAATCTGCGGCTAACACAGTATCAAGTCAAGTTCCTCCTGGAAATCTCAAAGTCAGTGCCTGCAGCATTTGCTGGTGAAGGCGGCGATAAGGAGGAGGAGGCTGCCAAGGCTGTGGATGAAGGTACTCTGCAGCGCGCTCGAACTGCCAACTTTGAAGACAAATCTGCCGACGAGAAGACATTGGTGGATCTTGGCCCTGAGCTTGGGTCGCTTGGTCAAGAATGGACCAAACTTGATCTTGTCTTCCGTGTCAACACCATTGGTCTTGAGCTTATCAATGCAGAAGAAAACGAGCCTGTCGAGGACATAGCCAAGTCCAGCTTGTCGAGGTTCTCACTCGATGATACCAAGGTCAAGACAAGGATGCTCTCGGATAGTTCTCTGGAAGCAGAGCTGCTCATTCGATCATTTACAATCTACGACAGTCGACCACGCGACACTAACAAGTTCCGTCGTATCATGTCGTCTATGAACAAGGATGTGCAACAGCTCATGGCTAGTGTCACGATATCGGGTGGCAAGGAGAAGAGCTTGATAGCCATGGCTACCATCGATAGCCCGCGGGTGATTTTTGCTCTCGACTATCTATTCTCCATTCAGAAGTTTGCCGTTGAGGCACTTGCTGTTGACGACAGCAGCCCGATGGACGATGAAAGCATGGCCGACATCACACCCGATGAGTCTGATGCTGATTCCATGCAAGTGACTGTGACTGGTGGTGGGTCGCGCCCCCGATCAGAACTCTCGCGACGCCAAAGCGAGGATGTGTCCAAACAAGGAGACAACAAGGAAGAGTCCTCTATGAGCATTGCATTCCGAGTCAACTTGGTAGACGCGCAAGTCATCCTAATCGCCAACCCTTTGACATCCAGCTCTGAGGCAGTCGTGCTGTCCATCCGACAAATGCTTCTATCTAAACAGCATGCCTTGACATTCCAGATTTCCGAGATTGGAATGTTCCTGTGCCGAATGGACAAGTTCGAGACCTCTCGCCTTCGCATTATTGACGACTTTTCTGTTCAGTTGAGCATGGATGGTTCAAAGCCCCAGGCTACTGACATTCATGTCGAGATCGAGCCTCTTGTCTTGAGGCTATCGCTGCGTGATATCCTTCTTGTGCTTCAGATTGTCAGCAAAGCAAGCGAATTGTCTGGTAACGAGCCTAAGCAGCAAGTCAAGGAAACGTCTGCCGAACAGAAAGCACGGGAACTCCGAAACGCTGGTTTGAAGCAGCGCTCTGCCAGCGGTCGAGGTCAATCTACCATCGCTGGTAGAAGCAAGGTGACAGCAACCAGTCACGCTGTCACTCAGGGTGCTGATACCAAGGGTGGTAAATCACCCGAGCAAGTCGCTCGACAGAACTATGAGACCCTGTCCGCCACAGTGGAGGGCATCCGTGTCGTACTTATTGGAGATGTGCACGAACTTCCCATCCTAGATATTGGCATCAAGAACTTCACTGCGTCTGCTGAAAACTGGTCATCGAATCTCAAGGCCGAGACAGCTATTGACCTGTACTCTAACGTCTACAATTTTGCCAAGTCAAGCTGGGAGCCCCTTCTTGAGCCATGGCAAGTTGGCTTCGGCGTCGCCAAGGACCCTGTGTCAGGACTGATGTCAGTTGACGTTGCTTCAAAGAAGGTCTTTGATGTGACAATTACAACAGCCTCGATCGCCTTGGCATCTAAATCATTCCAGTTCCTGACATCTGATGAAGATGTACTGGACAAGCCCCGTGGTGTCGAAGCACCATACCGCATCAGGAACTACACAGGCTTCGACGTTCTCGTTCACTCTAAGAGCCCGACTAGCGAGGAGCCTATCAACCTTCGCCTGGAGGATGGCCAGGAGGCGCCTTGGAGTTTCGAGCATTGGGAGAAGATGCGTGAGAACTTGCTCACTGAGTCGAACCAGAACAACGTCTCCATTTCGTTGGAAGGCAGTGGTTTTGACCCTGTCAAGAATGTCAGACTCAACCGAGAGGGCGAGTATCTGTACGGTCTCCGTCCCAAGGCTGATGATGTTCTTCACCGTCTTTGCGTTGACGTCGAGTTGGGTACTGACAACATCAAATATGTGACCTTCCGGTCTCCATTACACGTGGAAAACGCCACTGAAATTCCTGTCGAACTGGGTATCTACGATGCACAGGATGGTCATCTTCTCAAGATTGAAAAGATTGCTCCTGGTGACTCTCGACCTGCTCCGGTTGGTGCTGTCTTTGAGAAGCGTGTACTCATTCGACCCGACAGTGGCTTTGGCTACCAATGGAGCAATGACCAACTGTATTGGAGAGATTTGCTTAAGAGACCTACCAAGCAGGTGGTCTGCAAGGGAGAGAATGGCGACCCATTCTACTTCCAAGTACATGCCCGTTTTGACAAGGCTAACCCATTGACAAAGTAAGTTCTACACTATCTGCGAGCAACAGTGCGACGGTACTAACGATTACAGACATTATCCATACATGAAGATCAAGCTCTCAGCACCCGTGACCCTCGAGAATTTGTTGCCCTACGATTTCAAGTATCGCATATATGATAAAGCGACCAAGAAAGATTGGACCAACTTTTTGCGAAAGGGTGGTGTTAGTCCTGTTCATGTTGTTGAGCTCTCACACTTGCTTCTCCTTAGCATTGACATGCAAGATACAGTGTTCAAAGCAAGTGACTTTTCCATTATCAACCCAGGCAACAACGAAGAGTTCCGTAAGGAGGGCAGAATCGTTGTCAAGGATGATCAGGGACTACCACTGCACCTGTCGCTGCACTACTTTAAGATCCCTAACAGCGGTGGTGCATTCAAGGTCACTGTGTACAGTCCTTATGTTGTCTTGAACAAGACCGGCGTGGACGTTCGAGTCCGTGCTAAGACTTTCCTCCAGCAAGCCAAGCCGGCAGCAGGTCAATTCCCCTTGATGGATACGTCCAATCAAGACCACCCCAAGGCCCTGCCCTTCATGTTCTCTTTCGGCAACGATGACCACCGCAACCGAGCCCTTCTCAAGATCGCTGACTCGGAATGGAGCAAACCTCAGAGTTTCGAAGCCATTGGAAGTACTACCGAGGTTGTGCTAAACTCGGCGAACAAGGACAAGGAGATCCATGTCGGCGTCACTGTCGAATCGGGTCAGGGTAAATACAAGCTCACCAAGGTTGTGACGCTTGCACCTCGATTCGTTCTGCACAACAAGATTGACGGGGAGATTCTCGTCCGAGAGTCTAGCTCCTCTGGTTACCTCACCCTGGGCGATGGCGCTCTCCAACCTTTACACTTTATGCAAAAGTCAAAGGTCAAACAGTTGTGCCTCTGTTACCCTGGTGGAAACAACCAGTGGACTTCTCCTTTCAATATCGCAGATATCGGTACGCAATATGTCAAGATTGCCAAGGCCGGACAGCGTCAGAACCTTGTCAAGGTGGAAATTCTTATGGAGAACTCGACTATCTTTGTAAACTTCAGTATGGAGACAAAGTCTTGGCCCTACTCTGTGCGCAACGAGAGCGACATCGAGTTTATGTTCTGGCAGGCTAATCCCAACATTGACGAGGAAGGAATTGAAGATCGTAGCGGTTGGAGACAGATCCGATATCGTCTTCCTCCACGAAGCGTCATGCCCTACGCATGGGACTTCCCTGCTGCCAAGTTCCGTGAGATCATCATTTCTGCAAACGGCAAGGAACGACATGTCAAGCTGGCTGAGATTGGTAACCAGATTCCGATGAAGTTTACCACGTCCTCTGGCAACCAGAAGATCGTCGACATCAATGTTGCTGCCGATGGCCCGAAGCAGACGTTGATTCTCAGCAACTTCCGTGCCAGCAAGAGTATGTACAAGCCAAAGGCGTTGTCAAGGACCAATACCGGCCCCGAAGCTTTCGAAGTCAAGGATCAAGATACAGGTGCAACTTTCCGCGCCCAGCTCAAGCTGGCGGGTATTGGTGTATCTCTTGTCAACGCTCAGATGAAGGAGCTCGCCTACTTGACATTCAGAGACGTCCAATTGCGATACAGTGATTCACCATTGATCCAGACGATCTCCATGGCCATCAAATGGATACAAATCGACAACCAGCTGTACGGTGGTATTTTCCCCATGATCCTCTACCCAACTGTCGTGCCGAAGAAGGCACAAGAGGTAGAGGCCCACCCATCACTCCATGCCATGGTCAGTCGTGTCAAGGATGACTCGTACGGTGTACTTTATGTCAAGTATGCCACAATTCTACTACAGGAAATGTCGGTTGAGCTGGACGAGGACTTTGTCTTTGCTCTTCTTGACTTTACCAACGTTCCAGGCGCTAGCTGGACAGAGGTTGACGAGGCAGGCAAGCTATGTGACGAGGATCTCGACATTCCAGAGCCGTCAGGCCTACAAGCTGGAACAGATATTTACTTCGAGGTGCTGAACATTCAACCCATGCAACTTAACCTCAGTTTTATGAGGACTGAACGAGTCAACGCCGAGGACAAGGCATCTTCTCACAACCCAATCATGTTCTTCCTCAACGTCATGACCATGGCTGTTGGAAACGTCAACGAAGCGCCACTCAAATTCAACGCGCTCATCTTGGACAACGTGAGAGTGACCACGGCGGTACTCATTCAGAATTTCTCTAGCCACTACAGCCAAGAAGTTATGTATCAGATTCACAAGATTCTTGGATCTGCCGATTTCCTCGGCAACCCTGTGGGTCTGTTCAATAGCATCTCGTCGGGTGTGACGGATGTGTTCTATGAGCCGTACCAGGGCCTGATCTTGTCGGATAGACCAGAAGAGTTTGGCTTGGGCATTGCCAAGGGTGCTGCCTCGTTTGCGAAGAAGACAGTGTTTGGCTTTAGTGACAGTTTCTCCAAGTTCACAGGCAGTCTCAGTAAGGGACTTGCTGCAGCATCGCTGGACAAACAGTTCCAAGACCGCCGACGTATCACAAGAGCTCGCAACAAGCCGAAGCACGCATTGTACGGTGTCACTGCTGGCGCCAACAGCTTTATCACTAGTGTTGCATCGGGAGTCGGAGGTCTTGCGCGCAAACCTCTGGAGGGCGCCGAGACAGAGGGCGCTCTGGGATTCTTCAAGGGTGTTGGTAAGGGCTTTATCGGACTGGCTACCAAGCCTGCCGTAGGAGTACTAGACATGGCCAGCAATGTCAGTGAGGGCATCCGCAATACGACAACTGTGTTTGACCAAGATGGATTGGACCGCACACGATACCCACGATATATCCCACAAGATGGCATTGTGCGCCCGTACAACCCACGGGAAGCCCTTGGACAATACTGGCTGAAGCAGGTGGACAACGGAAGATACTTTGATGAACAGTACATTGGGCATTTGGAGCTACCAAAGGAGGATATGGTGGTCATGATCACTTATGCTCGCATTTTGCTGATCCGGTCGCGACGTCTTACCAGTGAGTGGGACGTGCCGCTGAAGGACATTCAGACTATCGCTAAGGAGAGGACTGGCGTGAGTTTGTCGCTAAGAGGAGGAGCTAACGGGCCCTTTATTCCGATTGGAGAGGGCAGCGAGAGGAATTTCCTTTACAAGATGATCGGTGTGGCAGTGGAGGAGTTTAACAGGAGGTTCAGAAGCGGAGAGTAAAAGAAGGGTAGCTCATAAGATTGAGGATGTAATGAATTAGTACGAGGCTTGAATGCAACTGTGCATGGCGTTGATATTGCTATTTAATAAGAAGACGAATTATATATGTTATGGCTTGTGGACTTGATACACATAGTGTAATGAAAAGTACCATGATGTGGCCCAACTTGAACAGTTTGCCCAACACAATACATAGAACATGACGATCTGCGCCGTCAGTTGTTACGGATGAGGTGGCATTGTATCGCCTGGTGGCAGAATTGGACGGCAACCGAGTGTAGTACCTGATCATCACCGTGATTCTCTATTGTTTGAACAGACAATTGCCGCGAGGTATACACGCTCTAAAAGCATAGCTGAACTTCCTACATTCGGCGCGTCTAGCAGTATGCTGTGTTGATATTGACAGCTTTGTGTAACTTGTCGGATGGTATTGCACATACGAGACGAGACGCGCTGAGAGAAGAGCGTCGCGATACTACTCGATGAGATGAGAGCAGCAGTGGGAGATTTAACAGACATAGACTTGCATCGCCCCCACGTACAAATTTCTCGTAGTATAATTGTCGCGAGACAAAGATGATCGAACACTGCAGTGTACGTTGAGTAACCGTAGGGTTAATCGTGCTGATGGATTCGTTTGGCAATTATTCAACGAACGACATCGATTCGACGGAAGGTGTCGCTGGGTGGCGATTCGAAGTGTGGAAAGGAGAAGTGCGCAAGGCAGATAAGAGGTCGCGGATTATCGCTAAATCGGTCCTTTACAAGCTTACAATGTAGTAAGAGGAAGTCGGCCGTGATAAGACTTACATGACCAGTGAGTAACAGGTACCCGAGGATAACAACGCCTTGGGTATGGAAGCATGTGATGAAGTGGGATGAATGAATATTGGGCAACAAGTTGAGGAGAGTTGATGGTAACACAAAAAAGAAAGGCACCGCCGAGTGAGCCGGTCGGGAGTAGTACAAGATCGGGAAGTAATTATCGTTACAAAAGTCAGCCCGTGGCGAACCCGGTACAACGGTCACGTCTTTCGCTGGCGCTTGACAGGTTTGATAAACTCAATCTGACAGTTGTAGAAAACCCATCGGTCGGGACAGGCCGAGATGTCAAGCGGAGATGACCGACGAGGACAAGGACTATATCTCAAATAGAAGGAGGGGAGATAGGACACGGGGTCTTTTTTAAACTTATCTTGAGGCTGACATGGGCTCTGTGAGCTTTGTCTTGATCAACTTGGAAAGCTTGGGATTTTTGCCTCGGACGGAAAAGAAGAAGAGGGTGTGAAGGACCCGTAGCTAAGACAGACGATAAACCTGGGGGGAAGGGGGGACAACAAAAAGGCCGGGGAAGCTTATCGGATGCGGAAGAGGGTAACAGGGGGGAGGGAGAGATAGTGCATTGCATGTATCTGCAAGGTATAAGGATCCTGGGGAAAAAAGGTTACTGTTACATAACAGAAGATGGAGAAAAAAGGCGACCAGAGTACAGAGTAACAAATAAAGCTGGGTTTAGGATTTGGGTTTTGGGTTTAGCGGTCACCTACTCTATTCAGTAAAGAGGCCCATCAGCGGCTGACCGAAATGAGTTTGGGGATAAACGGGTGTGGCTTGAGCGAATGAGATGTGAATGTTGGATCTAAACTAGTGGACTATCTAGAGAGAGGAAGGGCAAATAGATTTAATGCTCGGAGATGGAAGCAGAATATGGTTAATCAAGGATGAGTCTAGATGTTTTTGATAAGGCAAGCTTAAATAAACAAAAAAGAAGGGAAAGATAATGGGAGATTGTTAGTGATAACATAAACTGGGGAACACACTATTTTAGTTGACCGAGGGGATTATTGAGTTAGTAGGTAGGTATCTGTTGGTTGGTTTACAATTACAGGAGCCAAGGCTGATGGGAACTGAACTACACAAGTTCCTTGTTGATAATCAGTTAAAAGCTGAAAAGTTATTAGTTGTATAGATTAAATGGATTGGTTGATCATGCAGATGATGATGGTGTGTAAGAGTTGATTGAACCAATCCTTGAATTGAATTTTGTTAATTGTACATTGTCTTGATGGCAAGATATTGACGCTATACCTAGGCTGGTCGATTGGTCCGTTAGTGGAGTAGACGTCAGTGGAGGCAGTTTGCAAACGTTCCAGCAACCTGCCAGAATAGGAATAGAGGATGCCGAAAGGATGGGGATGGATGGAGACCGGGGTGGCAAGGCCAAGATAGACTGTAGGTAGGTAGGTAGTTTGTACTCTTGTCTTGTCATGATGAAGGAGAAGGACAGAGGATTAAGTATAGCTGTAGTTGGTAGTTATAGCCTGTAGATAGATAACTGATGCAATAGCTGTAATTAGACAGAGTGATTGATGTATACCGGTATACACTGAGACTGACTGTATGCTCTATATCTCGATACCATCAAAAACGTGGAGACATTCAGGCGTCGCCGAGAAACCTGGACCCGACAACCAAGGATGATAAACCAATTACAACAGTCCAACTGATAAGCTCTCTTTTTGGTCCCTACTCACAGAAACCAATCCATGTTAGTTTAGTGTAGGTACTTTTTTCTTTAGTAGATACAGCACTACTGCTAGGTAGATTGCCCGCGTGCTCACTTGCCTGCAACTGACAAAAAAAACCACCTCCTCAAAATGATCGTCGTTCAATATTGTCTCTGTCTGTCCGTCTACTTACTCTTTTAGCTCAAAACATTTTCTTGTTGGTTCCGGGGTTTTATTAACTTGTGATAGCGTATCTTTTCTTCACCCCCCTCCTCTGCTTTCCCTCCCCCGCTTGGTCTCTTTCTTTGTCTTCGGTCCCTCGGGTTAAAAAAGTAGAGCTATCCCCACGTATTTTTTTTTCTACTTTGTCGACCCACGAAGAAAAAAAGATCGTCCCTTTTTTTTTCGCCGCAACAGAAAGACGGATCTCTCTGGCCTGACCCAGTCTCCAGTCCAAGCCTCTCTTATCTCTGTTCTAGGGTTTAACGAACGAAAGGCTCCAGTTTAGAAAAGTTCTTTATCTTTTCTTCTCTCCCCACAGGGTCCCTTCTTCTTTTTTTTCCTCTCTTGTGCTTCACTGCTACCAAGCTTGAAGCTCCAGGTCCCCTTGTCTCTCTATCCTCCCCCTTCAACAGGACCAATTGCCTTCTTGTTTTACAAACTCAATTGGTTAAAAAGAGAGGATAAAAAGTCAAAATGACTGTTCAACATCATAACCCAGACCCTGCTCTTGAGCCGGCGCATCAACATGACCACGAGCATCGCCACCATTCTCCCCGCGCCGCCCACGACAACGCAACTTACACCACCGGTACCAACCCAGATGGTTCAATCGTTCCTCCCCAGCAACATCAGCACCGCAACTCTCTAGACGAAAAGCTCGCTTCTGACAAAAACCATGCTACGCTTCCTGACTACAGCGACCACGAAAAGAACGAAGCCGGCGTTGTTGACGCTTCTGCTGGAACAAACAGCGAGCGCAGTGCACCCATCGGGTGGCGCGCAAAGCTCGGCCCCGTCTACCGATACCGAAGACCCTTGATTCATATGGCTGTCTTTTGCATTACTACCGCTTGGTGGATCGCTTCGCTTGTTCTGCATCGCAACGACAAGAACTGGGTTGTTCCCTTCCTTGTCTGGCTCGCCATTCAGCTCCGTCTCTTCTTCTGGCACGTCCCCAGTCGATTCGTCTCCAACGCCATCAAGTTCGTCTGGGCCAGGTCCGCTGTTGTTGTCTACGACATGATCCCCTCCAAGTTCCGCACTCTTGCTGGTGCCAGTGTTGCTGTCGCTGCTATTCTCGTCGGATCTTTTGTCTCAGAGGAGTCAGCTGATAACACTCGTGAGAACCGTGCCGTCAGTCTTTGCGGTATGGCCGTTTTCATCTTGATCCTCTGGATCACCAGTCGGGACCGCAAGGCTATCAACTGGCGCACTGTCATTGGTGGTATGCTGACCCAGTACATCATTGGTCTCTTTGTCTTGCGAACTGGTGTTGGATACGACATCTTCAGCTTCATCGCTGAGCGCGCTGCCGATCTTCTCGGTTTCGCCAGAGATGGTGTCGCTTTCCTGACGACCCCCGATGTCGCTGCGACCCAGAACTTCTTCTTCAGCGTCATCCCCGCCATCATCTTCTTCATCTCCCTCGTCCAGGTCCTGTACTTTATTGGTTTCATCCAGTGGTTCATTATCAAGTTCGCCACCTTTGTCTTCTGGGGTCTCGGAGTTTCTGGCGCTGAAGCTGTCGTGGCTGCTGCCACTCCCTTCATCGGCCAGGGTGAATCCGCTATGCTTGTCCGACCTTTTGTCCCCCACATGACAAAGGCCGAGCTTCACCAGATCATGACTTGTGGTTTCGCCACCATCTCTGGATCTACACTTGTCGGATACATTGGTCTTGGTCTGAACCGTGAGGCTCTCGTGTCCTCTTGTATCATGTCCATCCCCGCCTCTCTGGCCATTTCGAAGATGCGATACCCCGAGACCGAGGAGACCCTCACAGCTGGTCGCGTTGTCATCCCCGACGACGACGAGCACAAGGCCGAGAACGCTCTTCACGCTTTCGCAAACGGTGCTTGGTTGGGTATCAAGATTGCCGGTACCATCATCACCTCTCTGCTCTGCATCATCGCCTTTGTCGCCTTCATCAACGGTATCCTCACCTGGATCGGCAGCTACATCAACCTCCGCGGCGACTACGATCTTACTCTGCAGTTGATTCTGGGTTACCTTTTGTTCCCCGTCTCTTTCCTGCTCGGTGTTTCTCGCACCAACGGCGACAACCCCACTGGAGATATTCTCCCCGTCGCTCGTCTCATTGCCCAGAAGATCATCACCGTAAGTTTTGAGACATCAATCTACAATCGTATTTCACTCATAACTGACACTCTCTATAGAACGAGTACAACGCCTTCACCGACCTCACCACCAAGGACCCCACCTCCCAATACTACGGCCTCTCCCCTCGATCTCAACTCATCGCCACCTACGCTCTTTGCGGTTTCGGTAACATCGGTTCTCTGGGTATTCAGATCGGTATTCTCAGCCAGCTTGCCCCCACTCGCGGTGGTGACGTTGCGCGTCTTGCCGTCTCTGCCCTGATCTCTGGTGTCCTGGCCACTCTCACCTCTGCCAGTGTCGCTGGTCTCGTTGTCACCAACCAGCTGTCCGACTTTACAACAACCCAATGATTATGGAACTAAGATATGATGTGTGTATGCTGTAAGAGAAAAGAACAAAAAAAGAAAAAAAGAAAGAACGAGTCGTATATAAAAAACCCCTCTGATGTATCAAGGGATTTTATACTCGAGATGATATGCTATACTACTAGTAACTATATACCAATGCTATACTGAAGGCCACGAGATGGCGATAATTCAAGAACACTACTCTTATATCCCCTGTCTTGTGAAATGTATCTGTGTGAACTCTTTTACCTCCTGGTGATTAACATCTCCACTCACTCGTCTGAGGCACAGGCCATCGTCCTGACATATCAGACCATGACAAGCGGCGGGGCCGAAAAGATATCCCAGGGTCAAGCTTACTTCGATCGTAATAAGTCAGGCGAGAGAAACACTCAGATCAAAACTCGGTTAGAAAAAAAGCTTACCTTGGCCCACTGACCGTGGTGTGATCGACAGATAAGCGCATCGTGGCTCGTGATCCGATCGGATATGTTCCGTTGGGTCCTCATTGTGTAAACAGTGTTTTTCTCGTGTAAAGAACCATTCCTGTTCCTCTTAGGCAAAGGTCATTTCTCGCGTGGTAAACTTAGGTACCAGATTTTGGTGTGGAATATCGTTGATGATCGTTGGCTTCTCCATGAATTGGTGGGACTTGAGCAAGACGGCATTAACAAGACATGGGAGATGACATTTGGTAAATCATCAATATAAAATAAACAAGCATATGCAATTCAATCAATTAGGTATACGTGCTTCATGACTCTATATCAATTAGTAATGAATCCAACCGTAATCATTATCCGCGTATTCCATCTTCCTTCTCCCCCTTCTCTCTCTCCTCTAATCAATGCATTCGTTCAGTTCAAGAAGGCGACTTGACCAATTTTTTAAACTCCCTGCTCGTGCGTCCACTCGACGACCCATCACCCTCCCTCTCCAAAGTGATACTCTCCCTCTCACGCTGCTTTTCTTTTTCCTCTTTCTCCTCCTTCTTCCTCTCTTCCTTTTCTTCCTCCTGCTTCTTCTTCTCCATGTGCTTGATGGCATCCTGCGTCAGCTCCTGCCTGTCTAGCAGCTCCCATACGTCCTTCTTGCGCGTCTTGCGGTCGCCTCGGCTGATGAGCAGACCAGCCGTGATGTTGCAGGTGATACTCACGCAGAGGATAACAGTGGTGATGGCAAACGGTCGAGTGTGGTAGTCGATGCCCCATGTGCATGCACCAAGGGAAATTTGGAGGCATGAATGGCAATCGAGGAGGATGACGATGGCGAGGAGGTATTGTTGGGAAAAGGGGAAATGGGTGAATGTCTCGTGAGGCTTGTAGAAACTGTGCGACTTGGCCATCTTCTTCTGGTGGTGCTGCAGTTTCTTGAACTGCGCAAACGTCAGAGCAGGCTGGTCGGAATCAGGGCCGTTGGTCTTTGCGTTTTCTAGATCGATTGTTTCGGGGCTTTCGGGTTGTGGTTCTGGGTGTTCATCCATGGTGGCGATGGTCCCATCTCTTTCGGGGTTGTAGTTTTGCGCATCGAGAAGTACTCGGGCTTGATGACCTGTGAGGTGCGAATCTTCAGGGTTTGCGGGAACGCCTGGTGGGAGTTTCTTCTTCTGCAGCTTGTTTCTGGGCTTCTTACCCTCCTCAGCCCGCTTGATTTTCCGCGTCAAGCGCCAGATGTGAAACATGTGGTAGGAATCAACAGCGCGGAACGGCGCGAGACCATCACCCATGATAGCGAAGAGAGCGACAAGAACACTGTCGATGATGTGAACTAGGTAAGACTGCCTGTCACCTACGTAGATCCAGCCGATAAGGAAGAGAACCCACGCCAGACCGAACAGAGTGATAAGGGTGGCGTAGAGGGTGACTAGGAAACCCAGAGGTCGTCGAACGTACTGTCCGAAACCTTTCATACGACGCTTGAGGCGGGCGCGTCGAGAGTGCAGCATGTGTCGAACATGATCATCAAGCTCTGCTTTTTCCTCGGGCGTCCATCCATCGAGGGTCGTTCCATGCGGGAGAGCAGCGTAGTGCGAGTCGGTAAGACGGGATGTGATGGTGTTGCTTCGCTGGAAGCGCGGGCTTTCCTCTTCAATGGTGTCGGGCACGGTTGAGGCTCTTTGGAGTTGAGCTTCTTGTGCTGCTTCACGACGACGTTCCTCGGCGACGGCTCCCCGTGCCCAGTCCGCTTGGGGGTCGTGGCGGGATAGAGCATATGTTGGACGACGGTTGACCCATTTTCCAAGATCGGGGACGAAAAGAGAGTTTTGGACGTTTGTAAGAGTCGAGAGAGTTTGGACTTCGGGGTCTGTGAGAAGTGTTAGTTGCGATCTGAGATGGAAATGCATGTTTGGGTCAGCTTACCAATGACATCAAGCCAGTCCACCAGTTCCTGATCGTATTCATCATCTCGAGCATCGTCGATATCACGGTTTCGCATGGGTACAGCAATCGAGTCACCATCGGGTTGTCGTCGGTGATGGCCAGGCCAAAAGAAGCGACTCGCTCGTCGCAATCTTCCCTGCCGTGGCCGTATCGCATCCTCTGGGAGCGAAGCCGACGGCGACATGGCGCGATCATCATCACTCATACCCAATTCAGCCATACTCGGGCGGTTGCCTTCTTCCGTGAGTCTCGGCATGGCGGCTTGTGGCACTCTCCGGGAATGCCGCGCTAGCGCAGGACCATCTTGAACTCTCGCCCTCTCGGGTTGCGAAATACTCCGCGGTCTCCCATCATCACTCAATCCATCAAAACTAATGTTGGAATAAACAGATCCGTTGGAACCTCGGCGGAGGCGAATACTAGGCTGTCGCGACTGGTCGATGGGAGGTCTGTTGCGTCTCGGCGGCGGGTATTGCTGGTTGTAAGCCGTATTCAAGTTGGTAGCAGTATTTGTATCGGTGTAGGAAGGAAATGCGGAGAGCGATGCTTGCGATGGATTCTGGGATGGGTATCGAGGAAAAGAGGATAGCGAAGTTTGTGATTGCGCTGAGGGCGCTTGGCTGAGAGGGTTGAAGTAGTCGGATGCTGTTTCGTCGACGGGTGGTGGACTTTCGGGGCCTGCAGGCGGATGCGGATGGAGAGGGCGAGAAGCAGAAGAGGGACTAGTTGAGCGGTAGCTTTGGCCAGCTACTTGGAGATGGCGGCCTGAAGAAGGCTGAGATCTATTGTTGTTGGAAGCCATGCCCATGAAAAATGCATGGCAGGAGGGAAGTTAAGAAAAAAAAAGAGATGAGAAAAGTCGGGAGATGAACGGAGTTAAGAGTTATGTATATCTATCCTCGTTTGTGACTGATTGACTGACTTTTGCCTGCCACTGTAACAGTGTTTAGTCAGTCTAGACAAAGACAACTAACCTAACTACACGCTACTACACGCTACACTACACGAGATACCTACGCACCCTGAAAAAGACAGGACAGGACAGGCTAAAAACCTGCAAGAAAAAGGCCGGGGGCTCAACTGGAATTAGTCAGTCGTCACTCCAGAGACATATCAGGTATAGTCCCAGGTCCGATCAGCCGCTTGAGGTGCTTTTTCTAACCAAGAATTCACTAATTAAACCAGTTACTAGGGGCCGCCTACGTAGTGAGGGAGATCAAGACCCACTAGAACGACGTCACTTTGTGCCATGCGCAATCTCATCCAGACCTAAGAGTACCCCCATTCCGAAACCTACCAAACCAATCCAAACAAACGCGAGAAAAACTGTAAACATTGGATGCCGGTATATCCGCTGACGATTTATCTTTTGTTGGATGGATTTGATTGATAAGACTACTACGTTATTACTATATCCGCGGAATTACAATTTGTTCATCATCATAACTTACTCTTTTCTTCTTTTTTTTTTTCCTTCTTCATCAAAGACCCACAAATACTGCTTGTCACAACAGGTTACGATCGAGTTTTGAATCAATCGATCCCATCCATCAATCAATCAATCCCTGATCAAATGACGGATATAATTACGGAGAATCTCCTCCTTGACCCCTACCCCCAGCCAGCCGCATGAGTATCCACCAGCCAACAAATTGACTAGTTGACGCCACAGATGAAGCAAGACTAGCAAAATTACATCACATCTGCCAATTCACGCGTTTCATCCCCATTCATCATCGTTCAAGACAGAGCTTGGCCTCTTCCACAACGTCTCTTGGCTTTTTATTTAGCCTCGACCCTTGTCTTTACGTCTTGTGGGTTGCTAAAACGCCCGGTTTTCAACTTGCATTTAAGCTTAACTTTCTATGTCAGTGCAGGCGTCAAGGTCCTGGGTTTCACTCACCCTATACTGTGACTCGTAGATGAATGTGTTGTTATTATTTATTGCTTTTTATCCAGACAGCGCATACTATATGTTTGTTCGTATTATTGTAGTGACGCTATGTTTATTTGTACTGATCTGTTTATACTTGTAAGCTTTATTTACTTTAATAATGTGATGGAAAGCTATTCCATTAGTATTGCATTGTCACACCTACGTCAATGTCTCATCGCGATGCGTGTTTGAGAATGCCTGCTTGTTGTTTTCGATCCTTCTGGCTACCCTAGTCATCACGACGCGTGATTGGACGCTCTCTCACGTCTGGTACTGATGGTAAACTTGCGTTTTCAGATCTCGATTAGAATTTTATAAAGAGAGTGTCGCAAGTGACAGGTTACAGAACATAATGACTCTTTCACAATATACGTTTAACGAATTAAAAAATCGGGCTTATGGTCTAGGGGTATGATTTTCCCTTCGCATCTTCAAAACAGTGCTTGGGAAAGGTCCGGGGTTCAATTCCCCGTGAGTCCATTTCTTTTGCTTCTTTTTTGTACTTACTACCACCAGTGTAAGCACTGCAATTGCAGCGTCATCAGTACTTCTCGTACTTATCGACTGATCGTGGTTCAGCCGCTGGTTTTAGAGTTGACTAGCGGTCCATGCAAAATGTCTGTTGGTTACAATCCCAGACGTATCTTTCTTCTCTTTTTCAACACCCGACCACTTTTTACACCACCTCTTCACCAAAGCCTTCTGAGAATGACCGATCACATTAACGAAATGATTAGCAATGTCTATAGTCCGCACTATGAGGCTAAGCAATATCCTGGAGGGAGGAAACCCTGACAATTATCACCATTACCGCAAATGGGACTTTACGGTCTACCGGACATACTACGCTAAGGAGTCTATTGAGGCCTGAAAATGTTCTTATACTCCTTAGAACATCAGACCAAATTAGCATTGGGCGGCTTTGGAGAAGAGAATTTTGACCAAGACGCCGTGCAACTAGTGAGGGACTTGTTCAGAATTGATATTCGAGAGGACCCTTCGCAACTAGAGGGAATCGATGCTCATGGTATTCGGGAGTTCTGCAATACTGAATAGCTCAAAGAGCAGCAAGCTGTAGTACAGGTACCGGGTAAGAGACGCCGCTTGACCACAAGACCCAATGAAAGCCGTGGCATGGCAGACTTTGTCCGTCAATTTGTGCTACTGGCCGACGAGACCATATGTTCCTCCCAGCCTCTGTTCAGATATCGTCGCATCTCACTGAACATCTACAGCAACACCAAAAAGACCTGACATTGCAACATGCAAAAATCATGGACTCACGGGGAATTGAACCCCGGACCTTTCCCAAGCTCGTTCTTCTGACAAATGTCGTATTGAAGATGCGAAGGGAAAATCATACCCCTAGACCATAAGCCCTGATTATGTAAGGGCTCTTCTCTTCAAAGGTTATATTGGCCCGAGCCTGGGCTGAGCTGACTCTAGTTAGCGTTGTCTTTTCCAGACGAGACCCGAATCGGCTTTGGACATTCAAACCCGAAATCCCTCAGAACGTCTCGACAATCATTTGTATAGGAAACAATGAGATCAACAATTGCTTGTGAAAGGTACTCCAAATCCACCCTTGACTTGTACAAACAGTTCTAATACGTCTGTAGATGCAGGTAAACAGCTCATCCTAAGCATTGCTGACAAACATTGTCTGACCACCCTCAAGGAGATCAAAAGTGAAATGTAGACACAATGACCAACCACCATGCGCAGGCTGCGTCAAAAGCGGCAACACAGAGACATGCACTCTAAGTGGTCCTATTCTTGGACAGAGTTTGTCTGCATCGAAATCACGACCCGCAAAGAGACAACGACTCAGTGTAGATCAGACACAGGGGATACGTTCACCAGATAATGGCTGGCAAGACATCAATATAGTCTTTGAACAAACACCACGAGCCCAGATTATCAGTGCCATTAACCTATTTCGGTCACAGTTTCCAGAGTTTGGATTTCTCCATCCTGATGATCTGGATTATCGAGAAGATGAACTCAGCGCCGTACAAAAACTGCGGCTACTTGCTATTCTTACCGTTTCACATCGATACTCATCGACTTATACTGCAGAGAAGAACAACCGGAACATACTCTTCGTCGCCGGGGAGGCCCAAAAACGAGTCACAAGTGGTCCAAACCTATCTCTCATACAGACCTTTCTCATCCTCTCGCTCTGCAATTGGGGTGATGGAGACGGCTTCAACGCATGGATGCACTGCGGTATAGCTACGAGGATGGCTCAGGGCTTACTGAGTACTGGCTTTGCCAGTTGTGGCAAGAGGGAGACTCTTTCGGAGCTCGAGAAGAGAACGCTGTGGACTTGTTTCAAGATGGATAGGCTGTTGAGTTGCGGAAAGCGACGGCAGGCCATGTTTCCTGACGAAGACATGCATTTTTCTCTTCCCGTAAATGATACTCAATTCCTTTTTGGACAAGCCTCTCAGAGTGCTAGTCTAGATACGAGTCTTAGGATGTATGGGACGGATGACTATCTCGTGCTTCTTATCCAAGGCTTGAGGATCTGGTCGAGAGTCCATACGTGGATTGCCGAAGGCGGGAGACGAAGACCTGGTATGACCGAGCCGGAGCAGTGCCCCTTCAATGAAACCTCATACTGGCATAACATGAGAAAAGATTTGTTTGAATGGAGGGATTCTCAAGATGCTCTTATGAAATATCCTGGAACAAAAGTATCGGTGCATGCTCAGAGGGGACAAGCTGAGAGGTTTGGATACATCAATCTTGTTTACTACGTCAGGTAAGCACACCAACTTGACTTACATCTTCTAGGCCTAGACTTTGCTAATCGCAAAACAGCCTGATATTTCTCTGTAGAGAATACGTCCCCTTCAGTCCCGTAGACGAAGTCAAACCACGCGGTCCCATCGAACCACCACTCCTCAAAGCCCGCGGCCCAGACTCATTCTGGGTCCAAAACGTTGTCCAACTCTACGATGCAGCAGCACAAATATCTTCTTTACTCTCTGACCTAGAACACGTCGGATGTCCCCTCCGAACACCCTTCTCTGGTGTGTGCGCCTTTTCTTCCACCCTGTGGAGTTTGTACGGCGCCGCCTTTCCAAATTTCATGGGTTTCACAGAGGAGCAAGCCCACGAGGCGGATGCCCAGGCTGAGAGGACGATGAGCGTTCTTGTGAGGATCGGACAGGTATGGGGCCTTGCGAAAGAATGGATTGAAGTTCTTGATACGGCCAAGAGTATAATGACGAGGGGTGAGGGAAGGCGGGTTAAGAGGTCGAGGTATGATTATCCTGAGTTGGAGGATTCGATACACCTCGCACCATTACAAGGAATGCCGCGCCAGACATTTGATCCTCATGCTTCGGCTTCTGTCAATGCTGCAGGCGACGACGTTTCGAAGCTGCATCAGTTAGTTGCCGGAGATGCTGAGCAAGGGACTGAAGTGCAAGAGTTGGGTTTGAATGATGAGATGCTGGGCGGGGGTGAGTTTGTAGATGAGGACTGGTGGAGGCTTTTGTCTTTTTGTGATGATCCGCATCTTCTTTCGACGAGCTTTGATGAGGTGTGAGAAGCGAATCCGAGTTAGACCGATATAAGTAATAGTAGATGCTGGAAAGTTGAAGATAAGTTCGTGATATATCATTGGTTAATACAAGTTGTATGAAACCCGAAACGTCAAACCCGAAGCCGTGAGTTCTAACCCGAGTGACTTTTATAAGTTGCTCCACTCCACCTCCAACGTCGATACAAGATCTCAACTCCCATTCTTCCAAGTAGACTGCCTCACATTACTTCATATCCCAGTTTCCCTGCTTGAATCCTGTTAAACAACGCTCATCTTGAGCAAACAACTTTGCAAAAATGGGCGATCTTCTCTCGGCCTCAGAGCCTCATCTCATGCACCGCTCCCTCCTCAGTCGTCCCGAGACTGTCTCATCCGCCTCTGGCATCTATCTCAACCTCTCTTCTGGTCGCAAGATTCTAGATGGCTGTGCCGGCGCTGCAGTCGCCATCATAGGCCATGGAAACACCGAGGTTCGAGATGCCATGCTCGCCCAAGCCTCCCAAGTGTCATACGTACACACATTGACCTACACGACATCCAGCTCAGAGGATCTCGCTAACCATCTCCTCGAAAATGAACCCTTTGGTTTGACGAGAGCTTACCTTGTCTGTTCCGGAAGCGAAGCTATGGACTCGGCTATGAAGCTTGCAAGGCAGTATCATGTTGAGAATGGACAGCCTGAAAGGACAAGGTTCGTTTCAAGAAGGCAAGCGTATCACGGGAACACTGTCGGTGCCATGAGCGTGGGAAGTTTTGTGGCGCGAAGAGCGCCGTATGAAGGTGCCATTCTGCTGGACAATGTTAGCCACGTGAGTGCTGCGTACGAGTACCGCACCAAGAAAGATGGAGAAACGGAAGAGGAGTACTCCAAGAGATTGGTCGATGAGCTTGAAGCAGAGTTTCTGTCTGTCGGACCCGAGAAAATCATGGCGTTCATCGCAGAGACAGTTGGCGGAGCTACGGCAGGGTGCATCACGCCTCCAGCTGGGTATTTCAGCGGAGTTTCTAAAGTATGCAAGAAGTACGGCATCCTTTTGATCCTTGACGAGGTCATGTGTGGAGTTGGACGATGTGGAACCTTCTTCGCCTTTGAGCAGGACGGTGATGTTCAACCTGACATTGTCACTATCGGCAAGGGACTAGGTGGAGGCTACATGCCCATTGCTGCAACGCTCGTACACAGAGGTATCATCGAGAGATTGAAGAAGGGAACCGCCAGTTTCAACCATGGACATACATATCAGGCCCACCCGGTAAGTTGCGCAGCTGCTCTTGCGATACAAAAGATTATACGCAGAGACAATCTCGTGTCCCGCTGCGCTACTCTTGGGGAGAGACTGCACAAGTCCCTTGTCGACACTTTCCAAGATGCCGAGTTTGTGGGAAATATTCGCGGACGTGGATTGTTCTGGGGTATCGAGTTTGTGCAAGACAAAAAGACAAAAGCACCGTTTGATAGTAAGATTCGATTCGGTGTCAAGGTCCAGGAGAGGGCGTTTGAGTTGGGGTTGGCGGTTTATCCTGGGATGGGGACTGCTGATGGGCTTGTGGGAGACCATGTTATTGTGGCGCCGCCTTTGACGATTACTGAGGATGAGATGGATATTTTGGTTGGGTTGTTGAAGAGGGCATATGATGATATTGCGTCTCAGTTTAGGGCATGAGCTCTTGTATGTAAGTTTGAATTAGATGTATAAAGATCTAGATCACGGCTTACCTGGCTAGTGGGTGGCAGAAAAGTGACCTCTGAGCTTTAGGATACAAAAATAAATGAACTAAGCCTCTAGTATAAGTATCATAAACTGACCTACTAGTTTTGTCATCCACACATCGAGCGGCCACTTTTTCTGATTCCCTGAGAGAACTCTGTTGCCACCCATTACCGTGTCGATGAAGAAAGCATTTCGGCCTCTTCTATCAATGCATCCAGTTCATCCGGCGTTTGGCTCAGGTTCACATCTTCCTTCTGGTTACTATAGTGCCGCCGCCAACGAATCTCTGAACATTGCCCAGTGTCGTGAAGTACCGTATCTCCGGGCCAGATGTGGTTCTCAAGATCTTCTTCAGGTCTATAGAAGCGGAGACAGCGCTCAGTCCGGTCATTATTCCACATAAGGAATGTCCACAGCTCTAACAGATAGCCTGTTGGGATTCACATCCATCCCCATCCTGAGTCACCATCCCATAACAACGATACTGCCTTAACAACAAATTCGTCTCTTATGCTTCTAGGGCCTGATCTTTATGGTACCTAGGGAAGCATAAAGAACTAACTCAAATGACCATGCTTAAGCTGCAAGATCATACTCAATCCAGCTTGGCATAGAAATGTACATTAACTCAAGATAATTCTCAATCTCATTCGGCCAACCCAGATGAAGCCCTATACAATTACATACAAGTCCCTGATTAGGTTCCCCCCATTTGCTCATCCCCGTCTTCATCTTGGGTGATACTGCTATCAAAGGCCGGGAAACCAGAGGTGTCTAGTTTGACGAGATTTGCATCATATCTCATCCGCCGAAAGTCAGCTATGACTTTCTCCAGGTACTCGGTTAGATGTAACCAGCAAGTAAATAAAGGTAAATCAAGTACACCACGTTAAGTTGCAGCTGGCCTGGTGCGGAGAACATAGTTGTCAAAGTCGCGAAAGTCGAGGACAACGCAGTCACCATTTGCCTTCTCCGCAGTCAGCCAACCAAATGTATCCCTGAACTCTCTTCTCTCAGAGTAGGCGCGAAATTGTTCTTTGATGATGCCAAACATGACCAGTTGGAGTTCGGTAGCTGTGGTGTAAGCCCAGTCCTCGGTGGCTATTTCACCCCTGAGACCAGTGATTCCCGTCCTTTCCGTATTGACGACGTTTTCGTTCGATTCTCCCTGCTCGGGAGGGCTTGAACTCACCTCTTGAAGCTTATCTGCGCCGCTTGGTAAGACTTGCGAATAGGGTTAGTAAAAGTATGTGGACACGGTGAGTCTGACCTACTGATGGACACTATAGTACGGGATTTCACAATTGACCTTTGGCCAGCGACTTCCTCCCAGTCTCGACCCATATTCTCGGCCAGAATGTTGGCCTATGAGAAGTAGATTAGAATCTTGGTATGATGGGAGAATTGTAGAAGCAGTGACACGTACGTATTGTAAGCTTTTAGTCCGCATAGGTAACCAGAGCATAATATTGCCGGGGCTACCAAAATAATTGTTGATAGTATGACGAACTTGGCTGCCAGTTGCTTCAAACTTTGTCTTTGTGACCCTGACGTCGATTGGATTTTGGCCAACTTGATGAGTTTGGAAGCGAACCCAACAATTTTTGGCGTCGACAACATCCCAATCTCCGTTTGGTTGAAATGGGTCACGGCCATTTGGCCCTTCGCCGTATCTGCCAGTCGCCCATCCAATATCGGAACAGGGCACTGCAACTACTGCGCTGAACAAGGCAGCCGCCAGAGAGACGGATTGAAGACGCATGGTCTGCGGTTACGAGAGTTGTCTGAAGGGTGAGTGAGGCCTGAAAGAGATGGAACCAGTACTGTGATGTGACTGACCAAGATATAGGTAACACTCTGGGGCAAAGGGAGAAGATGGACTTGATTACTGGAGATATTTGCAGCCGAAACTTGGGTTGAAATTAGCCACGCAGAAAATATAGACCGGAACTATTGTGGTCTTGTTCACCCCATAATTATACACGCGAAGGAAGGACGTGATCTCCGAAAAGTCGGATATCCCCATAAAATAGACGACATGGGAGAGCAGACATTGTCCAATCGCCATTCAAGTACGCGACTTTTTGTGTAGGATTGCGTTAATTTGTCTATTCAAAACAAAGAGGCTGTGCATTTGGTTTCCTTGGCGTTCTCTATCTATCAGGCGAGCGGTAAAAAAATAAAAAAAATAAAAGACGGGCACTTGATGGGATGCAGATCAGACAGTTTTAGGCTGTAAACTCACTAAAGCTAATCTGATACCTCTATCAGCCACTAAAATAGTACCAGTTCTTATACGTTGGACCTGCCTGTCCATATATGCCTTGTATGACTTTTCACATATTTTAGTAACTAGATAATGGACAGCACTGGGGCATAAGAATGCTTGACTGGTTACTAAAACAGTAAGTAAAAATCTAGCCTATATTGGCAGTTAAGAAAGACTTGATCCTGCGAGATATTGTCTACAAGGCACAGCCCAACTGAGTCGGCCGACTTGAATAACCTTCCACTACAATGGGACGATCTCCGAACCCATAGTTAATGCCCTACAAGCCACAAGACCCTGAAGAATGCCCTGAAGGATCAACAATCCTGACTTCTTCATCTCCGGTCTAGCCGGTTTACACTACTACCCAAGCTTCAGTGGAGCTGATCGTACTCAAGACCTATAGAACCCTTGCATAAGTAAAGACCAGAGGAGTCTAGATTGCTGCTTATTTTTTCTTCCTCCATGTGGATTGAATTGCCCCTGTATTCCTCCACCATGGAACCACAACGTTATGTAGAACCTAAAACTAGTCACAACGGTGGCGGTGTATCTCATCAATCATATAGTTAGTCCTCTTCGAATTTATCTTTCCTTTCGACATCAAACTCGTTTATTGTCAAAAGGTCCCTTCATTCGTTACCAAGTTCCGGACTGTTTTGATATCAGACATTGTACACTCCTTTTTCCTACCTTTATACTCGTTTATCATACTACACTCTTTTTCTACCATTATATTCTTTTGTCATAATACTCTCTTTTTTTCCATTGGCGTGCTATCTCTGGACAAGACTTGCAACCATGCACGTCAAGACTGTCTTCAGTCTGATAGTGCCGGTTCTCGCCTTCTTGGACGGGGTGGCGGGTTTACCTTCCGGACAGTACTCAGACTATCAAACCGAGTTTCATGAGAACGCGTTGGCCTCCAACCACGTAGGCCTCACGACTCGCCAAAATGCGAAGCCCGAGTTGAGAATCCTGCCTTTGGGCGCATCGATCGTCAGTGGTGTTGGTTCAAGCACTGGTAATGGGTAAGTGATAAACAACTTGATATTCTCTAGAATAGATCTAACGTAGCGTAGCTTTCGCAAACCTCTTCGAGACCAATTGAGATACAAAGGTGTACGTGCTTTAAACTCACTCATACTCTTACATATACTAAAATAAAATTTTAGTGGCTTGTCAACATGGTTGGCAGTAAGCAGAATGGAAACATGAAAGACAGAGTAAGTTCACTACATTGGACGTCCGATTTGTATCTCACCACCAATTCAACAGGACTTCGAAGCCACTAGTGGTTTCACCATCGCCCAAGCTCGAGATGCAGCTCGCAACTCATATGGATACAAACCCAACGTTGTTGTGGTAGGTTACAGTTGATATGTTATTCACGGCGGTGGAGTTAACAGTCCGGCCAGATGAACGTGGGAACCAACGACGCCAATCAAAACAAGGTATATTATACCCCGTCACGACTTGGCCACTTGTGAGCAGGAACTAACATTCTTCCAGGTGGACGGAGCCAGTGATCGATTAGAGGGACTTCTCAACGATCTTTGGAACGCTGATGGCATGTCCAAGACATATGTCGTTGTTTCTTCTGTCATTCGCAGAAACGATGCCACGGCAGAGAAAAATCGGAAACAGATCAACGAGCAGTACCAGTATGTTTATACAACCGCCCTCTGCAACCATGGAATATCTTGGTCTAACTTCATTTCCTTCTCAGAAAGCTTATCAAGCGCCTCAAGAGCGTTGGAAAGCCAATCACTTACATCGATATCGATATTCCACTAAATGAGTTGGTGTCAGATGGCATCCATCCCAAGTAAGCAAAATGGTTTCGAGTTTGTCAATACATCACTAACAACAACAGCGATGCTGGACATAAGAGAATGGCAGTCAAGTTCTGGTATGCTATTGAGTGGGGTTACAAGGCGGGTCTCATCGCCGATGCTGCTCCAATGTCTAAATCGACTGGCAATACTTGTGATAAGCAACCTGGCCAGGCTCAATACGGTGGTGTCACTCAAAAGGGCTCAGGAGACGACGATGGTATATACTACCACAACAGCCAGGAGATGGGCACTATCTGGTCGTATACTTCCGAGTTCGATCGTGATCAGTGGTTCTTCACCAGGCTTTATGGTACCAAGTACGATGATATTGTCGGCTGGTGGTATGCCGACAAAAAGCTCTCCTTCGCCACATGGAAGAACAATGGAGGCGGAAAGTTCTCCAAGGTGTCTGATCTGGACACGAAGCTCTTCTGCAATGTCGGTGGTATCTGGTGGGTTGATATCAACAACGATGGATACGATGATTTCCTTTGCGTCTCCCCAAACGGAGATACCTTGGCTTCTATCAACAACCGAGACGGAACAGCTACAAGTCCACCAACGTTCAAGAATATCGGCATGATCAAGGGCAATGTCGGATACAAACAGGATCGTGTCAGATGGGGCGACATCGACGGAGATGGAAGAGCCGACTACATGATTCTTGACAACGGTGGAAATGTTCACGCTTGGAGAAACTCGGGTACCTCTGACACTCCCTCTTGGCAACCCCTCGGCTTGCGTTTTACCGCCAAGGGCATGGGTGACATGCGTGGTGTTCGTTTCGAGGACATCAATGGTGACGGACGCGATGACTGGCTGTGGGTTGACGACAAAGGTGCCACAACCACTTGGACAAACTCCCGAAGCTGCAAGAAGGGTAAGGCAGGTGACGGGCTCAACGTCGCCTGGCGTCAGGGATTCTGGAAGGGCGCCTCCTCCGGACCAACTCATGCTGGTGTTGGTGCCAATGGCCGAGGCCGAATTCACTTTGCCAGGATCTACGGCGAAGCTGCCTTTGGACTTCTACCCAAGGCTGATTATGTCTATCTCCAATCAACCAAGCAATCCGATGGAAAGTTCAAGTTTGACATGAAGGTCTGGAAGAACACTGGCGGTGGTTCCACCAAGCTCAAGGCCGATGGTAACAAGTACTGCAACATGTATGGCCACGACGATGGACGACAGGACTACGTTTGGACTCTGTCTACTGGCAAGATGACTGTCTGGCCTAACTTGGGCAAGAAGTCAGTCAGTGGCGACAACGATGTATTCTGGGGTTCGCCAAAGGAGCTTTGGAATCCTGGAAAGAACTACGATCGCAGAGATCTTCATCTAGTTGACTGGAACAACGACGGTGCGTGTGATATCGCATGGGTCGATCCGGACAACAACAACAAGGTTTCCGTCTGGCTCAACAACTACAAGAAGACGGGAGCTTTCACATGGACCTACCTCGCTGATCCAGCGCCACAGCTGAACTGCCCAGAGAAACGAGGCGTTGGTATTCACGACCTTGCTGTTCGCTTTGCCGACGTTTCCAACAACAAGATGTCGGACTACATCTGTATCCAACCCGACGGACGATTCTACGGCTGGACTCACAACAGCGATGGTTCTTGGGAGAGAATCACTCAGTTCAAAAAGGCCGAGGGCATCGATCGCGCTAACCTTCGCTTCGGCAACGTCAACGGACGCGGTGGTGAGGACATGATCTGGGTCGACAAATACACAGGAGACGCCACCGTCTACATCAACAACGGAAAGATGGACACTGGCGGCAGTAACTGGTGGTTCCTGAAGAGTGGTAAACAATATGCAGGCTCCTGGGCAGGTACATGCCAGTACTTCCCCGATCTTGACGGCGACGGCAGAGCAGACCTGCACTCTATCATGGCCACCTTTGACAACCGCGGAGAGACCTTCTTTAACCGTTGCGGCTTGACAGATACCACAGGTGACGACGCAGGTTGGGCTCCAGGCCAAGACCCGGGATTCGGCGATCTGCCGTCCCCCAGCGGCGACGAGAGCCCCGGAAGCGGAGGCGGTGTTCCATCTCTGCCATCTACGTGTGAGAACGTCTGTTGGAGCGTCATCCAAAACAAAAAGGTCAAGTGTGCCAACAATGGCATCAACTGGGACATGGAACCCAGAGACGATGGTATTCCAGATGACGTTCTTAATATTCAAAAGCTCGCTGCTATTGGAGATTCCTACTCAGCTGGTATTGGTGCTGGAGACAGACTGGGAAGCATATACGACGCGCTCAAGTCTGGAAGTGGTAAGTTTGAACACTTTCTTGCCATCACACAGAAGCTAACATTGCAATTCTAGACTTTGCCTGTGCTCGTTACGATCACGCTTACCCATATCTCCTCAACCAGGATACACGACTTGGAGATCCATCCAAGCGCAAGTTTCAGTTCGTCTCGTGCTCTGGCGCTGTCATGAAGGATGTGTTAGAAAAGCAGATCCCCGAGCTCGACAATGGCCAGGATGCCATTACCCTATCCATCGGTATGTTTTGATTTTTGTCTTTCGTATTTCGTCGTACTAACCCGTGTCCTTCAGGTGGTAACGATGTTGGTTTAGTCAACTTGTTGAACTCATGCATTTTCCAAATGAGCGTTTTCACCCCACTGCAAGCCGCAGAGGCAAAGGTGATTGCAGAGGTGGACAAGGACTATGCATGGGCCAAGGATTTTGACTGGGATAGTCTCTCTCGTGGATGTGAGGGTCAAATCGAGTACACCAAGGCGTTAGCTACTAGCAACAACTTTGGTAAGAACCTCGATGCTGTATTGGCAGCCGCCAAAAAGAAGCTCAACAATGGGTATGTTCTTTTTCAAAATGATTCTGGGACACAAGTATCTGACAACTATACAGGGCCAAGATATATGTCACAGGGTATGCCAAGTTCTTCGATGAAGACATGACTGCGGAGTGTGACAAAGTCACTTGGACAACATGGTTATACAAACTGGCAAACCTCGCACAACCGGCTGCGTACTTGACGAGATCTCGTCGTACAGCGATGAACCAGCTGGTCGACTTGGTCAATGAACAGCTTGTATGTTTGTCCCGTTCCCTATACGAACCCCTACTAACGCGCAATGCCAGGAAGCAGCAGTGAACCGAGCAGGAGACTATGCCAGATTCATCCACTACGACCCCTTTGTTGGCAAGTTTGGCGGCAGGTATTGTGAGCCAGGCGTCGATGAGTCGACCAGTGAAAGCAATACCAGAAAGGGTCTCATGTTTTACGAGCTGAACACCTGGGACCCTTCTGGAACAACTCCCTGGAAGCGCGACAGTCACGAAGGTGAACTGAGCGGTACCTTTTACGGCGACATGCTCACCCTTGCCAAGATCACAAATCTTATGGATCCCAATGCCGAGCTTCATCATGAGAGCGGTGACGGCCAGTCCAAGAGAAGCCTGGCTCCTCGTTCGAGTATTGCTGATTACCTGATTCCCAACGGTTACGGACGAGTATTCCACCCTCAGATTCCATTGCACGATATGATTGCGAGCTTGGTCGCGTACGAGATCATGCTCGATCATCAGGTCCGCAAGGGATATGCTACATGGACTTCTCCTAGTGAGCCCAACTATTGCGAACCGTAAGTATCACCGCTTCATTTCCTGATCATTCTTCTAACGTGAGAGTCAGTGATGACAATGGTTCTACACCCACAAACCCTGAGACGCCGGTATGGCAGAGTAAGTAACAATGAACATCTAATCCATACACTGAAGACCTGAGCTGACACTTCCCAGTCAATATCTACGAAGGCGAGTCAGAGTGTGTTACACACGACGACACACGATACAGATCTCTCTGGGGGTCTGAGACTGGTAAATGTTATACTTTTGGAGATGACATGCCTGGCACAGGATGTTTGGAGTATAAGGGCAACGGAGGGGCAAAAGGATGCACAGGCGCAGGCCTGACGCCACGATCTCTCCGTGTTATGAACAAGGCCCAGTGTGTCTTTTATTATGGTGCCCTTTGCTCTGACTTCTCCACGACTATGCCTGATTTCTCGTGTATTTCGGGCGAGAATTGGCCTGGAGCTGGTGAGCAGATCAAGTCTTTCAAATGCGTACGTATCTCACCCTCAAGTCTCCTTCCATAACTGACAATCATAACAGGAAAAGGCAAAGTAAATTATTTTTAAAGAATAGTTAGAAACGTTGAATAGATTCTAGTATATATGTTATATTAAATATAATTTAAGTTAAAATTTGTGAACACAAGTTCGACTAGGAATGTGCAATGTGCATGAAGAAAGAAGTAAATCTGCTGAATGTGTTCCTGAAATGGTTATTTGAGTCCCCTCGACGTTGCAATGTCACACAGATTTATGATACAAATGAAGGAACACACAGACAAAAAAGAGCACCGAAAACAATCATGTACTTCTTTAATAAGAGCACTGATCGGATGCCTATGCCCGTGGATAAAAATAGAGCACGTGACTATAAGCGTGATATCCCTGACGTCCAACGAGCTACTGGGTTCCAGAAAAGTTGACAGCTGAGATTTAGGATACAAAAATAAACAGGCTAAAATATCAGGCCTAGGCAGCATAAGCTGAACTAATTATTTCGTCTCTTATGCTAAAAGCGGCCAATTGTCTTGACACCCTGTTGATAAGTTTCTGTACGACGTGAAATTCCATGTTGGACCCCCGAAGAGTTATACTATGCTTAAATTCTATAGGACGATAAAGCTCAGTGTGAATGCAGATTATACTGCAGCCAAGACCACGAAAAACATGCCGTTACTCGCTTCTATTGGTTGCCCTCTTTTCTCTTTCCTCTTCTCACTGTGCTTTGACGTGGTTGGGCTCCTGCATCAATCCTGTTCAGCTGAAAAAAGATCTTCATATAACCGGTGGGGTTTATAATTACCTCTCGTAACACCTCCCGCCTCATGTTTCCGAAATCACTCTCATCACACTGTCAACATCTGCCATTTAACTACATCTCATGAAATCTCAAGTCGCCATGAAATATTGGCTCTTACCTCTTTGCGCGTTTGCAGCAACTTATGTGGCAGCTGATGACCTGTCCGATTTCTCTAATGACTTAGCGACAGACGTTGGCCCTCTTCTTGTTCTTTTCGGCGAGTCAATGACTCGCCAATATCTGAGTGAAAGCACATCTTTTCTCGATTACTTCATTTTTGCCATGGCGCCGATCGGAATTATTACCGCTATCGTATCAACAATTCGAGTCTGTGGTCATTCTACTCTTCGCGCCTTCATCGGCCGATCCCAGGAAGGCGACGGAGTTGTCGAAGCAGAGCTGTGTACGTCTACTAGCCGAGATGTTTGTGAGCTATTCAATAAAGGTGGTATCACTCGTGTCCTCGGTCGGCCACAAATCTTAGAACTCATACATATTGAAACCCCTGGCCTGGAAGATGAGCTGCACCTCTTCCGCCACTACCTCGAGGAACCCAGGTATGCAGACACGTCGGAATGGACAAAAGTCGAAAGATACATTCCAGGTAGTGGACATCTGTCAGATGGTTCGTCTTCGGACCAACCACAGTTTGCTCCGAAGCCCAATCTTTCGTTAAATGTCGGCATCAAAAGGCGACCAAGATGGGTGTTTGTCTCTATTGCTATCCTTGGATGTTTACTTCAAGGTGGGGTTCTCGCCCTGGCTGGAGTCGGCGTTTGGATTCTTGGATGGAACCTTAGCGAGTCTGGATCGCCTGCCTCAAAGAACTATGCTCCAACTATGTTTATTACTGGTACAATTGTTATGTGCGGTGGTATGTTCTGGTGCGCTGCTCTTATCGGTCAGACGACACAGGAAGTTCATTACTCCCGTAAACCCGGAATAACACCCCGGACTCGTCTTCTATGGTTACAGCCTGGTCGTCAAGTCATTGGCGACCAAAGCTTTGATGCCTTCGCACATTTTGAAGATACCGAAAAGGAGCCCGTACCAGTCTGGACATCGTCAAGAAAGAATTTCGATGAGCAATTCGAACTCTATACATTCCTTCGCTGTTTCTGCTGTTCTTCTGGGCTACATATCCCAATTTATTGGACTCCGTGGAATGAAAGCTTGGGTATCCCTAGCACAGCTGGGCATCACGATCATCATGAGTATCCTTCGGGGACTGTTACGTGTACAACGTCTCAGACGAGACGCAAACAAACTTTCAGAAATACCAGACATGATCGCGGGACACGAGTTGGATTGGCTCGCTTTCGAACTTACTCTAGAAGGCTCGCTCGGGAGAACTTCCTTTTGCATTACTGGTCGATCCAACAAAATCGACTCGACTGACCGTGATTCATCGTCTGAAAGCGAGACTACTGACTCTGATGAGAATTGGGTCGATTTTCTTAAGGTTCTTCAAGTTCGACAAAGGCTATGTCATCTAACAGGACATAACTTCATTCGCTCAAACAACAAGGTGGTTCAACAGTGGGAACCCTCACAAGTCGAGGCACGTGAACCTGCTCAAAGACTCGCTGCTGCGATATCTAAAGTCGCCGAGAAGCTTATTCGAAAGAGGGCGACGAAGAACAAAATTGTTGTTCGGGTTCAGATCGCGGCAAGCACGGGCAGCGACGGCAAGCGTGACATAGAGATGATTGACATCGATTTGACGCCATCAGGTGATTCGCAAGGGAAATGGTTTGTTAAACCATCTCTCTTAGAAGCCATCCTGGGGCTATCAACGTGGTCTCTTGTTACCACCAAGGCCCCCTACTATACAGACCAAACTGGAAACAAAACCTACGTTTTCAAAGATTTGGAATGGACAAGAATTGTCTATTGCTCACCGGAAGACCGGAATGAGTATAGTGTAGGCACATCCATATACGCTGAGCCATCAATTGATGTAAATATATGGTTTGGTCCTGACGCAGGAAGACTAGTCGACGATCGCATCATGACAGAGAACAACTACATTCACGGTCCCACCACTCAAAAGATAGACGCTAGCAACACTTTGGTATCGCGTGCGCTAGTTGGATGGCACACAGTTCACGACTTATTACATTCCCAACTGGTTCAGGATTCCTCAAACAATGGTGACGCTCATGATACCGCCCTCCTGGCTAAGTTAGCCCCAACAGAGGATTCAATAACTCAAATCTGCGCCCAGGACCTCTTTCTGGCGATTCTATCACCACTGGTTAGCATGTTGTCCAGTGGCAAAACAGCTATCCTTGAAAGTGGCGGGCATGTTCTATTGCAGAACTCAACTGTCACTACGGTCTCCGACATACTTGTTGAGAGCGGTCTAGCAACCCCCTTTGAAGCTTTATCTTGTGCCGTTTCTCTACTAGCTTCCAGACTTCATCCCGATCAAGATAGCCTCATCTCTGAGCTTATCGAGACAGCTGATAGCTACCGCCAAAACGCAGAATGGGAGAGAGCAGAGACGCTCATGCAATGGGCATGCCTCAAATTTCGCCAGCCTCATTACAGCAAGTTGTTGAATGCCGAACTTACCAACGTCGATGGATCCCTCACTTCAGCCAATACACTCAACTAATTCCTCGAAGTACTTCGATCCACAGGAGAGCTTTATCGCTGGTATTGCGTAGAGATGTCCAGCAAGGAACGAGTAGAGTTCGGCGTCGAAGGAATCGAATGGATGAGTGAACGGTTTCCAACCTACGCGATGCGAATTCCAGAAGTAGGAAACCTTTTCGAGAATTACGAACATATCGCACGGTTGATGAAAGACAGCGTTTCAACGGACGACCGTCCACATAATCTCTCCGTTATCACGGAACAACACCCTCTTGTGGAAGCAATCCGTGGCGCCGATAGGAAAACAGCATTGTGGCATCTGTGTTTTACAACCACTGGAGATTTTGATCTCCATCAACTCCGTCCGGCCCTTCCCTTAGCTGCACGGAATGGCTGGACTGAGATTGTCAATGCTATCTTGGAGATGAAAGGAGACGTAAACAGTCAGGACGAGGATGGCAGAACTTCAATCTCTTACTGTGCAGAGTGCGGCCACTTGTCACTTTTGCAAAAATTCATCCGTCTTGGTGCCTTGGTGAACGCTGAGGATAATCAAGGTCGGACGCCACTCCTGTTTGCCGTTAAATGCCGGCAGGAAATGGCTGCCAAGGTGCTCCTACAAACTAGGTGGATCAAGCACAACAAGAAAGACAACGAAGAAATGACCGCTCTGCATTGGGCCAGTAGAAATGGTCTCGTGGAGACAATGAATCTGCTACTCGACCTGGAAGATAGACTTGACCCAGACTGTCGTGTCGGGCACGAGTCTCTGATGATGGAAGCTACTGGAACAGGCAACAAGGTCGTTTCAGACGCGTTGTTTGAACGGAACATCAGGCCTGGATCAAAGAATGCACCCTGACGTCCAAGACCGTAGTCAAGAGTGATTTAGTCGAAGAGACCGCAGAGCTATTTCAATATGGAGGAGAAGGTAAGAATGACGATGCGGTAGCAGCACTCCATAACTTCTTGGCCTCTGTAGGTTGAAACCTTTGCAGCTTGTAGGTACAATATTATCTATAGTTTAAGTTTCTTCTTGCTTGTTACAGCTACGGACATCTCCTTTTCATGTAGAAAGATGACACACTACGCGCAGTACAATTGCGCGTGCTAAACCATCAAGGTAAATTCATCCTCTGTCCTAAACTTATTTCATTTTGTGGAATTAGCCTAAAAGAGCCGCAGAAATCGATTTAAACCGCCTCGCCGTCCAGTCTCTCTCATACGCCTCAAACCTTCCCCGTCACTAGTCATTTCCCCCTTATTCCGTCTGGAGGAAGATGTCAATAGTGGAACTACTAACCAAGTCCTCTACATAACAGACAAATATGCCGAGGCAGACCCCAAAAAGAACCAACAAACAGCTCGAATAAAGCGAAGCTTTACTCAAGTTTGATTTAGTTTTAGGCGCTGTGTCCAAGGGAGACTCATACCACCACCAGTTATCCTCCAATGGAACTCTGCGTAAAGTCGTCTTCAGGTACTTGATACAACAGACCACACTGATTATATGCCGTTTGGCTCCAGCCCCTGTCCGTTCAGTGTACTTGTTCTTGTCTACCCATGTGGAAGACGGTTGGCCCAGGGGTAGTTTCCCATGCTTGTGATCATCCCAACCAAGATCCTTAGCTTCCTGCTCAAGATCGAGGGGATGATCCCAGAAGTTGACACCAGGTTTCACTGTAGTCCTGATTGTTGGGTTTTTCTTTTCGAGGTCCATGATAAATCGTATCGCTGCTTTCATTGTTGTCTGAATCGTACAACAAGGACCCAGGGTATCGTGAGAGGCTCCTCGACTGTGAGCTTTGTTATTACACATTGTGCAAACCAGATGAACAGGGATATTGCCGATATCATCAGCTCTGAAGGGTCCTTCGACGAAACCATGTGTTCGTTGCATGACGATAAAAAAAGACTGGAAAGTGGGCTGTACGGTGTATGACCTATTGAAAGCAGCCAGTGTCCATTTCTTAGATGCCCTCTTCTTTATGTTCAAGTGGCTTGTCTTCACGTAATTGCGTACTCGAGGTGACATGCTTTCGAACATTCCGGTTGTCAGATCATGACATAGACCCTTGTGGAAACGGCTGATATTGTTGAGGCTGGGTTTCGGAGACTCTTTCTTCCACCGAAGCAAAGTAGTATTGGCGATGTAGCGGCCAAACTCGATGTCAGATTGGTAAGGTTTGAACCATTGTCGATAGAGCCAGATATCGAGGTACTTCAGGATCCCAGTACCAAGGTCGGCAGCTTCCCGCTTGGGATCCAAGGTGTATATCATGACAGACTTGTTATAGTTCGGCATCATGCCCCAGAGCCTGTAGATTTCGTATAGGTGCTTCATAACGACCGGCTTATAATTTGCACCAGAGATAGTATAGGGCTTCATGTAACCGGTGGCCCACTGGAAGGCCATGGATCGATGCTCCTTTTCCATGCGTCCACGAAGCAGATGCAGTATGTCATCTCTGTTGCCGCTGCAGCGCGTATTCCAATCGGTATGCGAAATGCGATGCGAAATATCTCGTCCGTCAAATCCTTTCGACATGATGGCTGGGTAGTAAGATAGTATGCCGTTGAATTTTGTGATGGCTCTGGTTAATGGAAGGAAAATGGGGAGAGCGTGACAAGATGGACGATGTGCTTCCTTTAAGTACTTTCAGTTCTTCTTTTTCAGAACTTTCTTTTTAGCTTTGGACAAGTATTTGTTGAGCTCTCAATCAGAAAGGGAGTTCAATATAGATAGATTTACAGGACAGTAAAGTGTAACTTTAATCTTGGTTCTCTTTCACGATATAAACCCCACCAGAAAAGCTTATATTGACTCAATTTTCACTCTTGACCTTTTCGTTCTCTAGACTACCTGAAACTATCGCGACGAAGGTATTGAACTATATTCACGGCCTGATGGGCACATTATGTTGGTTGTTAGCGGACACCCAGCTTTTAGCCTTTTGCAGGGGGTGACCTACATCATCAAATGTACAGGACCAACAAAAGCCTCATGATTGAGCACTCTCCATGTTTTTCCCTGATAGCCAAAGTGGAGAGTAGTTTCTGATGGAAAACGGCAAAGACAGGCTAAAAAACATAGTGTAGGGAACAGATCGCCCAACTTCAATATTCATAACTCATAACTCATAACTCACTAATGTAGTCGCTATGGTCGTACTTGAAGTTAGTGAGAACTTGATAATCCAAAGTCTAGACCCGATAGCCGAGGCATGGGGTTATGCACTTTCACCATAATCGACTGGCCACGTCGTATGACTAGGACTACCAGCACCCGCCGACATCCACCGTCACCCACGTGAATGGTTCGTTGGAGATTTATTTCTGCCTACAACCTTGCTTAGCCGTCCCGCGACGAAGAAAAGAAATCACTCACTATCCTCCTACAAAACCGAGGTCTACTATCATCAAACATCAGGAGTCGACCAATATCACCAACGTTTTGTCTCGTCAAGTCCAGAGTCATGGGGTTCTTAGACATCGTCTTTTCCATACTCCCGAGTGTACCCTTTCTGCCCCCTGCAGTGCCGAATGACGCCAAGAAAGAGACAAAGCAGCAACCTGGGCCATCAAACCGTTTTCTCGGGAAGCCACGTCAGCCAGTCGAGGCTAACAACAGGCCCGAGTAGCAAGGAAGGATACAGAGAAATGAACTGTTTCTTTGTTGTCCTACCTAGAATGCTGTCTCTAGCCGGCGCACAGGTGTATTTACTGTAAGTAGCCAGGTATACTTTCAACATCTAAATTGTTTAATGAATGACTTGTGGCAGATCTAGACAATATGGGCAGGATGGTGAAGAAACAGAAAAGACAAGATTCGAGGATTTCGGTCGTGGAACGTAATATCCCGTACCTGTAACTTAGGATTTTCAGTGTGTTTTATGCTTTATGTCAATTATATTGAGAAGAACATCAAGACGTCGATTGATGTTACGGATGATATTCCAGTTTTAATTGTTAGATCAGAATAGTGACAGCTGCTGTGAATATAACGTAGAACCAGCGAGTAACTTGACCAGAAGTCCTCGTTGCAGCACCCAATTGCGCCCAAGTCTTACAATCTCCCTCCCTATCACTATTGAGAATAGCAAAACTTTTTATCGGATAATTGACCTCCTGGCACTCCCCACTATCCTCTGTCTGACAATCAACCTCGTACCAAGGGTATTCATGATTATCGACACCCTTCACCTCAGCCTCGCAGTTGAGATGAGAATAGACCCAAAGTATCCACGAGGACCTCTTACCAACCTCTCCTCCGGGTAGCTCATAGCGAATCTGAGTGTAGTTCACACTGGAGTCAAATTCGTTTTGCTGTAGATGAAAGCTGATGTTGGAGGTAGGGTCTTCCCATGGTTCGAGGGCTTTTTGATAGCCTGAAATAGTTCGGTTACCGGGAGAGAATGTGTCGGTGAGATTGAAGCAGATGAGCTCTGTAGGGATGTCGCGGGTTGTGAGGACAGGTGCTTTGGTATCGCTTGAGTCGCAGTCTTGGTCCTTTGTGTAGAAGTGGACTGTTACGTTTCCAGGGCTTCGTCACAAGTTAGCGAATGCTACTAGGTCTTTACTGTTCAGATTTTACATACCCACCTATACTCTGAGCTGATACAAGGGATAAGAGAGTCGCAATAATTGGTAGGTGAAAAAGCATGTTGTCTAGTGCTTCAGAGTATAATGTGGTGGTGATGATAGTGTTGGAGAAGCGGGTTGTCTCTGCAAAAGAAATGGGTTAACCTCACGACCTACAACGATTTATGGCAATGCATTGACAGTATACCAAGCTTCCCTCCATACGTCATAATCTGCAACAGCAAGGTATAGCCAGCACGACGCTTTGTTTTGCACGACTTTAACTCACTGACATGCGCCAAGGTTAAGCTTTGACTTAGAGCCAACAGGATCGGCATCGCGGATACAACGTCAGCCCCTGATACAGTAGCTGATCGACAAGAAAATCCCTGTTGTGGGAATGACAGTTGGTCAGTCCATAGTAGGGATGTGTCATGAGGCACATGGATAAAACCGCGGAGAATTTGATGGGAGACAAGGAGCATCTTGGCATAACAGATACCCGTGGAGGTGATTAAAGAATTAGTCATTTACGATATGATTATCCACAGTGGCACCGAAACTGTAACAACAGTTTGGAGGATGTGACTGCCATTCAGTAACAGGCTACTGCTACGGCTACTAGAACTCCAACATGCCCTACTCGGCAAACAAATTTCCCGCCCAATACTTATGATGCTGCCATATTCATTAGTCCTCAACCAGTGCTACAGTAATCACTAGGGATTCCTACCGTGACAAGCAACCTTGAGTGACATATGGCTAACTGCCTTGCATTGACCCTTGCATACTCCCAAATAATTATCGTTCTCCGCCTGCTCGCTAAGATAGCACGATTTTTTACACTCAGCCGCTTCCCAACACGGTAAGCACGATATTAAAGTAGCTTAAACCTTTCCCGTGGCTTATAGTCACTTACCGCTGTTGTAAGTTTTCAGATGCTCAGCATGACCACCGTCTTCGCAGTCTAGAACATCGTTTTGTCGAGGATTGTGTCGAGGGGTTGCAAGGACGGCCATGGTGTTGAAGGCGACGAGAGTCAACAAGAATTTCATGTTAGGGGATTTGGTCGAAAATGGTAGTAATGGAGTTTGTGAGTAATTGCTATTGCCGTCGCTGATGCTGTGACAAACCTCTCGGAAAGGTCTATTTATGGCCGTAAATATGTTTATGGAATTCACTTTGTAAAGACGAAATACCACAAGAGAATTCCATACGTCATTGTTGTTGGTAGCTGTCACAGCCGTGATTTCCACATGATGCATCCTTCGAGGCGTCGAACTCCCATGTTCTAACATTGATATAAGAGATCCGCTGTTTTTGAGCCGTTGCGGATCCCGTGGAAACAGGGGGTTATCTCTTCCAACTGGGCTGAGATATGTCGACCTCTGAGATTCAGGATACAAAAACAAAAAGCCTCAGAAATCTGAACTAAGTAGTATAAGCTGACCTACTTATTTAGTCTCTTATGCTCTTGGCGGCCGATGTTTCTGTTACCCTGATGCCAGCTTTTTGTTGATCAACAAAGATCAGCATATTGAGGTTTCATTCACCTGCACGGCCCCCAAGTTTCAACCAACAAGTGTATGGCATCCAATGAGAAGGAGGTTGCTATGACTACCAAGACTTCTTGAACCAACGTGTTTCTTGGCACCAACGCAAAATAATGATTCGGTTGACTTGTTGGGAGGACCATGAGGAAAGGGACAAGGTACAGAATCCCCTCAAACGAAACATAAGACTAACTATCCTGATAAGGTCACGATGCAGGTAACTGTTTTCGATGCCATTCTTGCATGGATCGTGTCTGCCTTACACGTATGATCGCCGAGCATCATCATAATGCTGGAAGGGGTTGATTAAAACCTCTGTATAGCGGTAGCTTGCTTGACGTCTAACTACCACCCACAGGGTATCATCGAGGTTATACTCTGAGTTCAAGGTTGACAGGAACTACTTCACTTTGAGTTTCCTTGCTGGTCAAGACTGATAGTATCATGACCATCAACACATCGGTTTCGGTTGACATATTCGGATCTTGTTGGACTTGATTGTGGAGCAAGACACGGTTCGGACATTTCCTAATGCTTGTTGGTCCCAGGATATCATACATGGTAAGGTCACAATACATGTTCAGCCAACAGCATACTGGACACCGATTTGCATCAGATGTTACTCGCTTGGAAGCCAACAACCATGGTACCGAAATCCTTCTGCTTGTGCGTTATTTGAAAACAAGTAATGGCGATAGTAATTCATCTTGGCTTTCGTAAGTCCGCATGGCGAAGCATTACGTAGCCTGCCGTAGCTTGGTAGACCACGTCAACACGAAGCTAATTGTTGGTGCTCTATGGTGATGATCACTCGATGTTTCTGCGTATTCATTAGAGATCACGATAATGACCCGAGTGTGTCTGCGGGAACTTCGAGAACACCAAGACGTGGGTGAAATAAAGAGCGTATATCTAGAGACCTCTTCCGCAAAAGAAAATCGTGAACAAGCCGTGATCAAACATCATTCTTACCACCATTAATTACCTTTGCTCAACTATCAAACCACCAAGCGACTACAACCTCCAGTATGGTAGACATGATCGGTCTTGTGAGCGGCGTTCTCACTATTGTCAGCTTTATTCAATCTCAAGTCCCAGACAAACCAAAAGAAGGTGCTGCGGTGAGAATCAAGGCTGGAAGCGGCGGGACAGATGATGAAGGCTCTGTAAGCAGCATAAATCCCTCCCAAACAGCCATCCAACTACTGACGGTGATACTCTAGGGTGGCGAAGTCTCAGCTGCCTATGCCTGGAACTTTGACAACAACTATCTCGGTAGAGGTGACGGTGGCTCCATGGAACAAGGAGGCATAGTCGACACTGTCATCGAATCGTTCTCTGGTGGCGCTCGTGCTGAGTATATTGGCATCTCAGTTGCTCGCGACGCAGTCTGTGTTGCCTGGATCAGTGTCAAGCAGTTTGACCAGACTACTGGTGGTGCTTGGACTGGCGATATTGGGTACGAATGTGGTCAAGCCTGGTATGCCAACAAAGAGATGGCGGGGTATGTAGATGATGACGAAACAGAGGAGTACATCCCTAGGTGCACTTGGCTTGATGCTGCACTCGAGGATGGTACGGAGAGTGCTTCATTGAAGTTCGATACGACCGCGTATGGCAAGAAGGTCAAGGATACTGTCGACAACAAGGATGCTTGCAAGTACACTTTGTGGGGCGAAGACGATGCCCCTATCTCCGGTAAGTTAACTTTCATCTGGACAGCGACAAAATTGCTGAGTTCTTGCAGGTACCCCAGGGAAGCGCTCTGATCGCCCTCGTCGTCCATGGATGGAGGAAAGACTTGTTTTCTCTAACCTGACACAGCACAAGGCAGAGGATTTGTGTTCTTCCGAAACATCCTGGGGTCCAGACTTTATCGGCACTGACGGACAATTCTGCGACATGAGAACTAAAAAGTTGACTCCTTTGTGTTCTACTGAAGATATTGATGGGTGTATCGTTTTGGATAGTGATAGGAAGACACTCACCAGAAGGTCTCGAGTTGCTAAGCGGGAGGCTCATATCACCCACAAGACATACAAGGCAATTGACCATTGGGAATCGAGCAAATGATTCGAAAGCGTTCGTATATACGATTTATATTCTGGAACTCGACACGAAAATGGTAATCAATACTATGCAGACAAATGGACTTGGTATCTAAAAATTGTAAAAGTTGTCTCTCTTTCTGTTTAAGTTAAACTCGCCAAACCTTTTCATTGTGAAGCAATAGGAAAATACGATGATTGTCGAGGAACTGCGACCATCACAGTCTGCCGTTCTAAATTTTCCTATCGTTTTATTGCAAAAAATGCTGCGATAGTTATTTCAAATGCGAGCAATACCCTTGACATTTGAGCATCCCAGCAGCGAGAGGAACAATGTATCTAATACAATGTCTGAATTGGATGGGAACACGTCCTTGAAAGCGGTCGTTCTTTTTGACGGAGGCTATGAACACCCTACACATAGCGTGTCTCGATTCGTCATTGATAAAAATTTCGCGAACAACTACCCCGAGATTCCTAAGCTTGTCACGACCGGTTGCGGTGTCCATGACCCTGGTGAGCAGGCCATCTTGTTGAGACGTTACAATCAATTTCTCAAGGTGCGGTCGTTTAACTTTAGTGGCTTATGGGTATTTTCCACTAATTTTATCTTTTTTAGCGTAGATCCTTTTCACTAATTTTGGTCACTTTATGACCAATCAGCCGCTAGTGCAGATCTGTTAGCATGGGAGGTGAACCTCATTCTTAGCAGGGAGGCAGGAGGTAAAGCTGGAAGGACCACCTTCCCATTTATTACGCTCAAGATGCAGCCTTTCTAATAATGGTAGGAGCAACCAGTGGTTCTTGAAAAGTGTTAAGTAATACGCAGGCTCCAGGGCAGGGGCATCATTTAACCTCTTGATCGTATCTTTTGTTGTTTTTCTTCAGAGTCCAGCCTATTCCAGCCTGATAGTTCTCTGATCGATTAAGCTTCTTTGTGCATGTTGCCTCCTCTGTTTAACTACAATTAAAGCCCATCTTCACGCGCTCCCCGTTTCCAGATTTTTTGGACAAGACTACCAATCGGATCCTGGGCAGTTTGTCAAAATAAGCGACAGGGACGCGCCATCAGATCTTGACAAGTCCAAACTTGACGAATGCGAAGAACGTGGCCGAAGGTTATGGAACGATCTCGAGTCCAGATGATCCCCGACGAAACGATGGATGCAAGAACGCGGGCCGAAAATTGTGGAACGATCTTGAGTTCAGGCCTGACAATGTGGTCCCCGACAAAACAGTGCTGCAGAATGCAAGGATGGTAGACGAGAATCTCATAAATAACAAAATCAGTGAGTGATTCTGAGACTTGAGGAAAGTTTACTATAGCATTGTGCTAATCGTGTTGTGAAGCGGCCGAGTCTTGCCGTGGATAGCAGGTGGAGAATGATCAATAGGGAGTGCGCAAGGGCGCCGGGCCTAGCAACAAGGTCCCCAACAACGCATTGCCGGTACTAGACGGCAAATACGCACTCGATATGGAAGGTGGCATGATTTCCTTGGACGAAATCCGGCCTTTTCACGATATCCCGGAGTTCTGTACCCTCAGTCGTTAGGTGCATTCAGAGGTGTGGTCAGAACCCCGAAGCGGCTATTCGGCCTACGAAAATCACATACACCCAAATGGCCAAGCCCTCGTTTGCACCAACAACGACAAGCAAAATGACCTAAATGGGAACGGGCGTGTCTTTTTCGACGGCCTCATTACCAGGGTCATGGAGACCGCAATCGGCGGGGACAAGCTCAGAAACCTTGAAATGGTTGTTCGCGACGTTGTCCTCAATGCAGATTCGGGGCACGCCATGTCGAGGGCCTTTATAGGCGTCCGTAGCGCTAAGAGTATAAAACATGGAATTATTAGGTCAACTTATGCTACTTAGACTAAACGTCTTAGACTACTGTTTCAATTATACCCTAAAACATCCGCGGTTAACGTTTCTACCACCCACTACACAGTTTGACAATGATTAAGGCAAGGAGAATCTCGGCTTAATTAATCCCTTTGCCGGTGTTTAATTGAGTATATACCATCTGACTGAGCGGTTACTGCCTTACATTGACTCCTATATCCTTCCAAATGATTGTCCTTCTCCGCTCCATCTATCCTCTAAAAAGCGCCTATCTGCTGAGATAGATATCCTTTTTGACACACCTGTCTGAGATATCAGTTGAAACTGTTGCTTCGCAGATAATGGTCCCCCTCTAAGACCAAAAGGTTCCAGTTCGACAGCGTTTCCAAAGCTTGAACGTCTGGTTGGGGCCACCGTGGTGCTTGTAGGTCAGGATAGGCGAACCAGGTCCGAGACCACCTTCAAGGTCCAAGACACCACCAGAAAATCTTTTACTCCCGATTCTGTGAGGTTTATGAGATCAAAGCTGCTCAAATTGTAGATGTAATGTAAACTTACGATACAGGCATGTCGTCGTGCAAGTTCCGTACATCTCCGCCCAAAATAATCCACTGGGCGCGTTCATCAGACCAATGCGGATAGTCCACGGTAACTCTCTCGCCGAATCCTAGACCGTTATTTAGTATTCTCAAGAATTTAGTAAAATCAGGACACTTACCGTTAGAAATCAGATACTGGTTGTTTGCCTCGCTCTTGATGAGAACCGTGTCTTTGTTGGGTACAGCGAAAACAGACCAGATTTGGTTCCGGTTATGTTCGTAGTTGACAGGTCCACTAAGGGTTAAATATTTTCAGCTTCAAGTTCAATGAATCATTGATGTGTAAATGGCACTCACTGTGAAATCACAGGGCCAACACCACCAGCAAGATCCATCATTGCGCCTGTTTCTTCAATTCGGAAATTGAAGGCCCCGATGTATTGGGGCTGGAGCGGGCCAGTCTCTCCGGGCATTCTGGTGAGAGAAGATAAGGTATATGGGAAATGGCCAAATATTGAGAGGGGTAACTTGCTTCAATGTATGGGCTATGAATTTATAACTGAGCGAATGCAGGACATGTTTCTGCTTTAATACGTCTACCGGAAAATGAAAGGCAAGGAATGATCACCCCCGCTTTGAAGTATTGACACTACTGCAGAACCTGAGTTCTGGAACCTGACTATTGATTTACTATCTAATTTGGTGCGAGCTATTAACCACACGCCCCATCTCACATGCAGTCTGAATCACAGATTTGACAGATACTAGAACGACCGATCGCGTTTCTAGTCTCCAGGATGCATCATGTTTTAATAAGCTTTTAGTGAGAGTGGAGATTCCGCGATCCCGTCGCTCCTGTCGTGCAAGTAGCCAGCTGAAGATGGGTTTACTGCATGATATCACATTTGGCAATAACTCAATTGGTAACCGACTTGTCTTGTACGAAGCTGACTGAGTCTCATATTTGTTCAGCTGAAAATTACGATAAAGTAGATATTCTCTATCAATATTTCTTATGCTTAAATATCTAAAACGATGCGCTAGACTAGCGTTACCGTGTCCTCCACAGCTCTTTCCAATATCCCGGAACCAATTTCTGGATCATCATACGACTTACTCTTCTGCCAAAGGACACCCATCCCCAGTCTTTGAAATTCTTTCCCCTCGCCAGCTAATATTAGAACAAAATATTCTTTGTCCTCAGCAACATCAAGCACAAAGAAACAGGTAATTTCTACCATTTCAATGCCGTCGGGAAGTCTAGTGTCCAAAAATGCCTCGCCAAGAACGTCGACACTGTTCGGCTCTGCGACTATGTAATGTCGAGAATCCTGAGTGACAGAACGCTGACCAATGGCTGCACGAAGAACTCGTCCCTTGATTGTCAAGCTCATGTCCTTCAAAGACAAGCTCGAGTTAACCTTTATCAGTTCGATCATCGAAGTCACAGAGCTGCCATATTCCAACCCTTTGATGGGCCCCTTCACTGAAAGCCAAGACCAGGATGGAACGTCTTGGCCTTCGCGAATAACGCCCTTTGTTGTAGCTTCCCACATTAATCCAACTGCCAAATCCTCTTGCCATAGACCAGCCAAGTACGTATACCCAGTTTGCTTTTTGAACATTTCCACCAGACCAGCGATCGCATTCCACCTATCAGTCTGGTACGTCAAATCGCGTCTGGAGTAGTTGATAATCAACTGATACCAATTTCTGAGAAAGTTCCTGCCATCGTCGCCTGGTCCTTCGTGTACCAGAGCAGGCCACTGCGGAAGTCCATTATCGATAACTCTGGGACCATCGATAAGACCGTCCTCGGTGGCCAGCCGACTGGGACATTTCCAAAGCCATTGCTCTTTTCCGAAACAGACGAGTCGTGATGGGAGAATAGCTTCTTGTAAAGTCCAACCCCTGGTATTGAGAGGCTCGGAAGATTTATCGATGGACAGATGAGTTTCAAAGCGGATGCTCGTAGTCTCTCCATGTATGTCGATGGTCTGCGCACCTTGGAATGGCCAATGGAGTCCCTCGTCAGGTGAGGACGATGATGTAGCCGCGATGGTAAGATGGGCGTTTGAGTAAACAGAACCCATCATGGCAGACTCGGTCTGCCAATCTTGATGCGAGTCTTGAATGATGCAAAGTGAATCGATCCAGATGTATCGGATGCCGAGATATAATGTCGTAAGAATAGCTTCACGATGGACAAGTGGCAGGGAGAAGAAGGCGATTCCTGCTTTGTGCGACTCCAATGTCCTGTGCGTGGTCTTGAAGTGCAGATTAGTATCCCTGCCCCAGCAATAGCTCAACGCAGTGTATGTGCCCAGTTCATTTTCATTTGTCTCTCGCAGTTTGACGACGATGTCATCTCCAGACTTGGGTATATCTAAACTACCCGTCAAGTCGAGTACTCGAGTTGGAAGAGGCGCGTTTCGGGTGTTAGGGAGCGATGCTCTACATATGTCGTGGTCATCGCATTCGCTGATCCATGTCTTGATCAAACCTTGCCGTTTATGAGGGTCAACCTCACCATCATGCTTGGCCCAAAAGCGACGTGATGCGAGATCTCCTGTAAAGTATTAGAGGCTTTCTTCTAGGTCCATCAAGTATCTTACCAAGGCGCGACGGTGTCGAAATTACCAATGGTGCACCCGCGTTTATATACAACTCCCTGTTCCCAACCCAGCAAATTGCCCGAGTGAACTTCTCACGCTTGGCCAGCTCGACAGTAACAGGACAAATAGTATTGTTCTCGTCGACCAAAGTTGGATCGTGCTCCTCAAACCGGGCCACAAGACTAGGGGAGCCTTTTGTGATGCTCACCTCCAGCCATTTACAGCTGACGCAAACCTCGCCCGAATTAATCAGTTTCATAACATTCGGTTGATGCTGTATAAAAGAGGGCGCATCTGGGTGCAGGAGTAGTTGACAGTATTTGCAGATGCCATCTGACGTTGGAGAGATGAAACCCCAGTCTTCTGGTAACGCAGCATCGACTTTGTCGGGACTAGGACGTATGTCCATGATGTCGCTTGCTCTAAGGCCGAACACAAAGGCCTCTTCTGGGGGCTTTGTGCTATAGACCAACATGTGATTGGACTGGCCAGACTTGGACGCTTGTTCTGGGGGATCTGTACTGTAAACCAGCATGTGGTTAGATTGGGATGAAGGGGAGTCGGAAGCCATAATCGGTTGCGTAGAATTGGATTCGTGATGTTGAGTTTCGTGGAGATTAACTGTGTTTTGTCTTTTGAACTACCCGATTTCATACACGCTCAATTATTGTACACAGGGAGTTCTTAAGTAAAATATGACCAGCAGGCAGAAGTCGTCAGCTTACTTACGCCAAGATCAAACGTCAATATAAGCAACATGAAACAAGCTTATATATGCACGTGACGTGGTGAGTTATTAACAGGGGGCAGAGGGTAACCGAAAGTGTAAAAAGTTTAGTGGAGTCGGGATGTCAGGAAAATTGGCCTCTGGGATCATAGAAGACGAAATAAGTAGGTCAGCTTATGCTACTTAGGATAGACCTTTTAGGCTGTTTATTTTTGTATCCTAAATCTTGGAGGCCAACTTTTCTGGAACCCAGTGGACTGGGCACCAGAAAAGTTAGCTTCTAAGCTGTAGGGTATTAAAATGGATACCTAGTCTAACAAGTTCGGTTAACAAGATGGTGATTCTGGTGAGTGCACAAGTAGAAATGTAGCGCACATGGATAAGATTCGTTGCGATAAAACAGTGTAAATCGGACATAACACCATTCAAGCGATAATTCCGAAATCCCTTTCCAGTTTCTCCATCTGATCTCGCCGAACCTTGACCCACGCGAGACGTTCACCAGCTCCCCTTGTAGCCCCCGGATCAAACCGGAAGGTTATATCCTGCCAGAGCATCCGACCTGCGTCTTCAAGCTTATCATAAACCCCGGGAGAAAGTATTCTCTCCGAGTCCCAGAAGACGTAGCCAAGTTGTCGTATTCCTGATAAGCGGTTACCTGTAGTGCTGATAGGTGCATAAATTATACTATCGTCCTCGACTCTACCAAATATCAGGTAGCCGATATTGCTGTTGCTGTAAGGGCGATTGTCTTTCAGGCTTACTATTTCCTCATATTGGTGATCTGGGGGCCACGAGGGAGAATGTCTCAGCGCTTCTGGCAGGAATTCGCGGGTGTATAGACAATTTGAACGAATCACCTTGGACCGTCCTTGCCCGGGAGAACAGAGATTGTAGATAAAGTCGAGGCCAAGAGAGGTCATGTAGCTGATGTTATCTGAAGAGTGGTATCTGCCTTGTTTCGAGAACAAACAAAGACTGGTTTTTTCCAGCGCTGCGAAGTCGACAAGGTTTTCTGGCTCTGCTTCCGATCCTGATTCAGCAGATGAAGAGTTCGCATACACGTCAGCAGCAGAAAAGAATTGATCCTCAAGCTCATCGATGTAATCTCGTATCATAAGAGTGAAGTACAACTCGACACAAGCCATCTCTTCGACTTCCCAGGGTGAGAGATGAGTCAAGAAGAGATCAAACTGTTCAGCAGAACAAAACTGATCATTTGGTAAAAGATTCTCACAGAGGGAGTCATTTTCGGGCGGGAAGACGCGAGAGTATATCTCGAATCGCAGAAACGCCCTCTGAAGTCGTATGCGTTCAGTTGAGGAAGGAACAAGAATAGGTTCAGCCAGGCCAAGCCATTGCATATACTGTGTGTAACAAGCAATCAGGAATGTCACGCGATTGTAGAGCTGGCAAAGCAAAACCAAATGTTCTTTCTTGGCAGGGAAATCAAACGACCAGCCAGGATCGAAATATTTATCTAAGAACTCGGAGACCGTATCTCTGGTTGCTGATGATGGAGTTTGTCGAGCGGCAAGGAAATGTCTCACGCTGTCGGCCGGCAGCGCATTTTGTACCACGGATGAAAGGATAAGATGGGAGTTTTCGAGGAAAACCTGCAGGAATATTGGTGATGCTGAGATCATATCATAGAGCGCGCGAAGTGTGTCGGCATTTTGTAGGATGAGGGACACAAGTTCCGGACTGAGGTGCTCTAAGCCCATCTTGTTTGAACGTGACCGACAGGAAGATAACAAGCGCTGTATGTTTTATTGTATCTTGAGTGGAGATATATAACTAGCTGAGAACATTGCATGAGAATGAGGAGAGCGAAATAGTTTCAGCTAATGTCTGAATCGTCACGTGGAAGAAGCAAAGCCTGCGACACCAATAAGAACAACAAGGGCGGGCTAACCAGATCAGGAAGCCTTGCAATCACCACTCGGTGGGACGTTATGTTCTGCCGCAAAAGAATCATCACATGCATCCTTGACCCTGTTGAACTCAATAGTGCCTTGGAGGTCCTTTGCATAGTCCGCACCGTAGACTTCTTCAATAAAGGCAAAGATTAAATCCAAGCCTGAAGTTACCTAATCACCTCTTTGTTAGTGAATGAATAGAAATATATACTGCAGGATATATACTCACTCCCGATGATGTCCAGATATTGCCGTCAACAGTCCATCTAGCTGGGGAAACCCACTTGACGTTCGGTCCCAGAGCAGTGGTGGCTGCCCAAGCTTTCTTATTGGTTGTGGCTCTCTTTCCATCCAGAACGCCGGCTCTCGCTGCAATCCCGGCTCCTGTGCATGTCGTGATCAAATACCTCAGATTCGGGTAGGTCTTTTTCACAAACTCAATAGTCTGATCAACATTGCCTAGCCTGGCCCCAGGTCCGCCAGGAATAAGCAAGACTTCGATATCCTCAGGCGGGTTATCGTAAGTGTGGGTAGGGTTGACAGAGAACCAGAAGGATGAGTTTTGCTTGTTTAAAGAGGGATCGACCGGTTCAACCCAGACGGGAGAGAGACTTGGTGCAATAAGAGCAAGGTTGAGTTGCAGAGAAAATGCAAGATACCAAAGAGGGTTCAGAGGGCCAAAGACGTCAATACTGTCAAAGGAGTCGAATAGTGCAACTGCCCAGTTCTTTGGCGGTTCCATGGCAGTGTTGGAGTGAGCTGAGTCCATGGCAGTGGCAAGGGTGCCAAGACCTAGAAAGATGGAAGGTAGGAACTTCATTGTGACAACCTGCTATCTAGTAGGCCGGAATCTAGAATAGAGAGATAGATGGGAGTTATTTGTAGTTGTTCTTCCTACCTAATGTTGTGGCATTATTGATATCTAGATTAAGAGCATATTTATAAGCGCAAAGGATGAAACTCACTCAAAACCTCTCAAAGAGAAAAGTCTAAGTTATATTAGTAGTGAGTGAATTGATTTGACAACGGAGCCTTGTAGCTGTCGGCGTCCTTGGCTTGTGTTATAATTGGGCCATTTCTTGCAAACCATGCCAGGATATTAGCGCCAGGATCAGGAACCTTGTTTGAAATCTCATCAGGATAAAAAATGGTCGCTAGAGCATGAGGAATGAAATCAGTAGGTCAACTTATGCCGTTTAGACCAGACTTCCTATGATGTTTATCTTCGTGCCCTAAGTTTCAGAGGTGAGGTTTTTGATACCCATGAAATTCTCACACAATCCTCCACGTGAACTTCTGCACTTGATCCCAACGCCACGAGTACCAATTATTAATGAGAGTGTTCAATGAACTTCAGGCAATATTGTCTTAGTTATATCTATTCAAATAGAAACATAGCACCGCAATAGCTCGCGTAGCCAGTTATCAAAGTTGCCTGTGACCACAAATTTAGCATTCTTCAAAATGATACATAGGTTTTCAGGCATCGGGATTTCGCTGATGGGTAACCTCATCAGAGTGTGAGATATCTCACAGTACGAGGAAATAGCTGGGTCAGGTAGCTACACTTTTTGACCGTTCGATTATGTCAAGTATTTCCAGATGAATGTCTGCGACGAGGCAAGTCGTATCAAGCTAAGAATCTGAACATATGAATTCTTGCATTCTGTCCCGTGAAGTGATAACTGAATCAGCGGGCTGTTGGTGTACACGGAACGGAAGTCAGGGGGTTAAGTAGCTATGAGAAGATTGCATATTTCTGCGCGAAATAAGAAGGCCGATATCTGTGAGGTTGAATACTCGACATTCGCAAATAAGAAATCAATTCAATCACTAACATCAAGATCCAGTAACTAAGAAAATAATTCTCAAAGCATTTCCCAAAACCAATCGAAGATGTGGTGTTGCTAATACACTACCGGGGAGAGGTCTCTTCCAGAACCTTCGATACCAGCTGGCCAAAACCGCGGAGCAACACATGTGCAAGACCTCATAACACCCATCTTCAATAGCTACTCAGCTGATCCAACATAGCCTGAATCCATGTCGGAATGTAGGCCAGGACGGCATTGCCACTGATAGATACTAATACGTTCTTATAGACGAACAGACTGAGATGCTTATTTCCAAACACTTGTATCTCTGTTGCCGTATTGGCTGGTTTGAGGCGTTTCTTCATATTGATCTTGTTACGGCCTGCCCAGTCCATTGGAACTGTGAAGAGTTTCAGGCGCGTCTGCAGACTGTTAACAGCATTCTGTACACCTCCCTCAAAAACCGAAACTTGGAAGGAGACAAATGTCGGGTCCTTGTAGTCTTTGCCCTGGACAATTGCAACAAATTTGCGCTCTGAAGAAACAGATCCTGATGCCGTGTTTGTGGTGGTAGTGACCGCGTTGGTAGACACTTTCGTAAATACCGCGCTTTTGCTCACATCGGTGTTGGACAGAATCGAATCCACAACGGAGTTGATAACTGTTTCGGCAGTGAAGGTATTGGAAACGTTGCCCGTAAAGCTGTTGCGTATCTCAACAAGGGCAGAATCAATGTTCTCAGGAATTCCTCCGTATTGTGAATGAAGGAGCTGGGTTAGGGTGGAACTTTGATCATCCCCATCGGATCCGTCCACTCCAATTAGTGTTTCATCCTTGGCAGTGACACCCTCAAGTAACAAGAGCTGTCCATCTTGAAGCGCACAGTTGGTAAGATATTGGGAATATGTGAAGTTGCCGTAGACTGGACCAGCGCAAGCATCCACAATAACGGCATTCGCACGATCGTAGGTGGACGTAGGGGAAATACTGATGAAGACATGTGATCGAAAAGGGCTTCGAACGGGGTCATCCAAAGACGTGTTCTGAATAGCTTGGTCTCCTTCAAAGAAAGGGTTGTTGGTGGTTCCCCATCCTACGAGGTCCGCTTGAATGAAGCCAAAGGGCTTTTTCAGCTCCCATCTCAAACGCGAGTTGGAAATACCAAGACCCAGCGCTATCTCGACAATACCAGCTTGGTCAAAGCAGTTGACAGTTGTAAGCCAGTCTGGGTTACCCTTGAAGTTGAGATAAGCGTCAATCCATGCGGACAGATTAAAGCCACGGCCATTTTCTTCGATGAAAGAAGGTCCTCCCGTCCATACCTGGTAACGAAGCCAGTGTGGTGTGGAGGATGTCCGGAGAGTGCCAAAGGGAGCTGTTGGGTCTTGCGTGCCGTGACATACCCTGGCAACCCATTCGATCCACTGAGCTTCTGTCTGGATACTCGTAGTCAGCGAGGGCGGGATGAAAAGCCGCAACAACTCGCTAGGAATGCCATCATCCTGGATGAACTTCGGCTGTTGGTCGATGATACCATAGACTTCCAGGGGTCCGGCTCCTGGAAGATCAACCGGATCACCGCCATTGGGGTACAAGGTCCAGGAAATGGCCTGGTTGATGGACCAAGGTGTCACGTCATTAGTCTGATCTCGTTGAATAGTAACCGTGAAATCGATCCACTGTACAAGACCCTCTCCGTAAATATTGCTGTCATCTGTGGACCCATTGCACGTAATGGTGAATCCGGGGACCTTGGTTCCCTCTGTTGGCCGGATAGTGCCACCTGACCATCTCGCTGTAGTAGGGAAATAGGCGAAGACAGTTATAGTGATCGATGTAGTAGAAATTGGGCAGGCCAAAGGGAGAGGTTTGGTACTTTTGGTCCACATACCACTATTTGTGTCTGGGCTTGTAATACAAGACAGCCACCCTTCGTGAGTTTTCGCAAGGTAGAAACCAACTTCAGTATTCTGAAGTGAGTATCCCTCCAGAGACCCCGTGTTGAGGCTGGCCATATTTGCTGTTCTTTGAGACTTCTGGAGTAGGTGCTTGGAAAGCTTGAGTGAGTTAGTTAGAATGATTGTTCGGGGACAATCGAATCATGTATTATATACCGTCAAGCCGACTGACGAAATCCAACGTTTGTCATTTCCGACATCCAGTTTCCGGATTTGTCACCAAGGAACCTGCCCTTGATACAATAATTTGAGGAATGAAAGGTGCTACATTCGGGTGATTCAGACCAGAGGCTGGCTGAGAGTCTATTCAGCTCCAAACCAACAAATCGCAATCGTTCCTCGTCTTCTCCACGTTAATAGTTCCTAACAAGCAAACCAGCAGACGGGTATACGAAGCTACTAGTCTGGCTGGTCAGGTCATGGGATGATTCCGAAATGGACAGCGCCGAGACATCGTAGATTGAGGCGGGCTGAAAGTGAATATTCAATCCAGTCAGGCTGGGGGGGGGGGGCAGGCTCTAACGAACAGCGACCCAGACAGTGGCGGACCATAGTCTTAGTAGCTACGCCTAGATAGGACAAATGCTAAACTCCATACGTTCAGTTGCGTCTGGAACTTCTAGATTAGCGTATATCCAAGATAAGGGTTAACACAATTTCTTGGTAGTTTCTCAGCCTGCCACATTTGTGTCTGCCTGCATATGTAGTGGAATTGATAGCGCAAATTTTCTTGTATCCCTTCACTGAATGCATTGAACAAGTGATCACATGCCAAATGAAAGCTTCACGAGTCAGTCTTCTGTGCGGTTTTCGCCTTATTATCATGTCTTGCATTTACGCAGTATGCCAAATTTGTTTGCATCTGCATCAAAATGTCTACCTTTTTATTCGTCTCGAGTCCTCATTGATCAAATGGATTTCTATCAATGTTACAGAGAGGTGGAAAACACGTGATTCCTCTCTGACCACCAAAATGTGGCAGAACTGAGACAACATTCAATGTACATGGCGCCATGCAGCAGAAGCAGGGAAGGTTACGTTGGTTAAATGGTCTGGAATCATCAAGATTCAACCACGATTGAGAATCAGCTGATAAACGGACGTCAAGTCTTCAGCTTCAGCCTGATATTGATTGTGGCGAGCTGAGTCTTAGTTCAAATTAGCTTATTAACGAGAGGCCCGTAATGCCCAATGGATACGACAGGATGGCATGCCAATGCGAGATAGACATCAACCAGAAGCTATGCGTTAGGTGGAATTTGCAAAGGAATTTCAGCTTGGATGGAGAGCGCCTAGTCAGCGCTTGGAAAAACGAGAAAGCCACTTTCTCCTTCGATTCTACTAGAATGCACCTTCAAGATGCCGGCAGTAGCATCTGTGATGGCATTCTCCCTGTTGGGTAGCCCAGACATCATGGAGCTCAAACCCCAATATGGCTACTCACTCCGATCAGCGAAACACACATTCATCCGACGATGTCCTCTCCAGTCGTTGTGTCATCAGACGTTGATTCTCGCCTGTAGGAGAAGAGTAATAAGATATCCAAGCGAAAGAGACTTTTCACATACATATTAGATATATTGGGTATACTTGTATCCCTCATTCTCAGTAGCTATTAAGTAATGACACTACCATGAATCGGTCCTAGCCGGTGTTTGGCGGTCAACGCGAATGGTATACTTCGAATCCTCCACACTCAACAGGGTCACCGTAACATTCCAGTTCGGTACATCAAATGAGCTCACCGGCTTCGATACAAGAGATTTGCTTCCATCCAGAGTCAGAGATAGCGCAGCATCATTCAGATCATCAAGATTCCCAGCACAGCCCACCGAACCAGGTGTAGCATCCAGAACACGGAGAGGGCCACTGCCGCCTGCAGTTCTGGTACCAACCTCGGTGAGCAAAACGCCAGGGGCGCAAAGGTTCTTATCAACACCATCGGCAGTCCGAACTTCGGCGATGAGAGCACTTATCTCACTGCCTGCAATCACAACGGCCTTTTTTCCACCATCAGCGGCAAGGGGGGTAAGGACATGCTCTGTGCTGCCGGCTTCAAGAACGCAGTCAACAGCCTTGTCCTCAATCCATCCTAAGCGATACTTATCCCAAGCAAAAAAGTCGGGCGCCATACCTTCGCTCTGAGACATGACACCAAATCCTCCCGTATAATAGCCCAAGTAGCTGTTGAAGGAATAGTAATCTGGCAGACAAAAGGTATGACCCGTTTCATGGACCATAGTCATAGCATTAAGATCCCAGTCGGCAGCTCCAAATGTCACAGTCTTCTTGGCCACCCTGTTACCCTGGCGCGTAGAGACGCGGTCGTAAAAGGTTTGAGAGCGGTAGATATAATTCGCTGCTTGGCTTGTTGGGATAATGTATAGGACATCCACCTTGGGCGGGGGCTGACGGGTGCCGTTTGCGGTAAAAGCATCCAGAGCGTCCTGAATATATCGGTCATGATGCCAAATACCGCCCTGTCTACCCATCCAGTCATATTCGGAGGCCGCCTTGGGCATGCGGTGGTACTTGGAGGTATCAGCGTCGATGTTCAGCTTCAGCTTGTCGTAGCTGGACCTGGTGTACCAGTCGATTGTTGGAGGTACAAGTTTATCGTGTAGGGCTTTGAGTGAATTGGGATCTTCATCTTTCGCGTCGGGAAAGTCCACAAAAATGGCAAATGCCTTCACATCCCCAGTGCCCTTGACACAGCCAGTGCTAAAATTGAAGCCCATGTTGTACATGAAATCCTTGGGGGATGGTAGTTTGCATGTTGGCGTCCATGTGTAGTCTCCGCGGATTGGGACAGTGCTGTTGGTGTCGTTACCTGGTTGTATGTCGTTGAGATCCTGGCCAAAAGCCGCGGCGGCCAATGACACGAGAATAGTACCTGACAACAACATGTTGATAAATGTTGCTATTGTCAATCACGGTTATAGGGAACGAGAGTACCAAACAATCAAGCAAGTAAAAAGAATACTGAAGCGGACATCCTATATATATATATATAGGGATAAAGCCTGATCTGATTAACTGCATGATGTCCCGGCTGAGTTGTGGCCCTTCGGCTCTAAGTCCCTGAAATAAATGAGCTTAAAATATATTCTTGACTTTTTCGTATTAACTACGACTAGGCCAATGGGAACTACGGAAATGTAGAGTAAAGTGGACCGACCTGAAACTCGTCCGAAGTGCCGAAATAGCGCCAAGACACTTGTCAATGCGGTTTACATATCCACGATACCCCATACCCTGTACTCATTTTCTTTACTACATCCATTGTTGGAAGCGAACAATCGCAAAGAGAGAAGTGAGACGACAAATGGGTCGTTTTCTGTTCGCCAACGAGCTTCGGATTCTCTGGGTAGATGTGATCTTGAAATGCTCGAGTCCCTTTAACGATGGACAAATGCCATGCCAGGGTGTCTGTATCCCTCATTCTTGGTATTTATAGTTAATAGCTAATAAGTCAGCTAAAATGTAGAGGGATGTGGCAACACTACTAAGACTTTTCTAGTCAGGCGGCGCCGTGTGTAATCAACATGGATAGAGTCTGTTGACTCAAACCGGCTTGTAGTCTGCTGTTCTTAATGTATCCTTTATCTAAGCCATCACCAGCCACGAGGGGGTATCAAGATTGCATTATCGGCATTGAGCATTATAACTTCGATTCCATCTGGTACAAAGTTGGTTGAATCCATCATCATTACTATTTCAATATTGATCTGCACGCCCCGCCAGCCTTTTAAGCAAGCCACAGAATACTACTCTATTCCTCATTGCTATTCTGATGCATCGGAAAATCACTGTAACCCCAGCTAGCCCCACAACTTGCACATATTCGTATCTAGAGGGCCTCAATCGGAAGTCCACTCATTCCCTCGTCGATAGTCTCCACAATAGTCTGAAGGTCATCTTGTTCAATATGGTATAGCGCCGTGTCGATGGCGTTGTAGATGTAGTATTTGCCGCTGATCTCGAAAAGGGACAGATGTTCTCCCGTGTATTGCTGCATGGCAAAGAGGGGCTTGACTGTGCCGCTGAGACCATATCCTTGGGCTAACTCTGCGACTTCGCCGTCCTCGCCCCATTGCATATCACCACCCATATCTTCGTAGTTGTTTGTCCAGTCGTTTGGGGGGTTAACCTTCTCAGCGTCAGTCATGCGCTGTTGTGTCTCGAAGTGTACATTGAGTGCTTACATCAGTATTGGTCACAAGTGTGCCGTTGACCTCCTTCACGTTATCGCTCATGATGTGATTAGGTATGGTGAGATGTGATAAGATATATTGTAATGCAGTGCCCGATCGATAGTGAAGAGAGAAAGAATGATGGCACAGGTGGATTTACGCGTGCTTGATATATGCCATGGTGAGTCGCTGATGTCATGGAGGACCGAGCGCTGAAGTAATGTGGATTACAGTCAGGTACCCCCAAGACACTGACGCAAATGTTTTGAAGATCTACGGATAAAGACAGACCTTTTAGCTTATTTAGCGCAAGCTAAGAACTTGACTAACCAGTAAGAACGTGCATGGTAGGACCAATAGCGTGATAAGTGTGATGAAGTGATGCACGTACTGTACTTTCTTGGTATTGAAGGTTTGATAAGCATATGACAATTCTACATAATGACTATCCTATGTATGTATATTACCTATCTATTGAAGGGTTCGTTTGCGAATTCTAAGTCAAAGACCCTGCCGATTTGCTACTCTTAGATGAAGCCTTAGAAGGGCAGTTGAAAGCTCACAAACACTTTTGTAGTGGTAAGAGTCTCTCCAAGCTCAGCAGATGGATCATTGTAGTCCCACTAATACGAGTTATTTCAATGATCCGTCAGGAACAATCGCGGGAGGAACGAATCATGTAAACACTACCTGCACTGTAACAATGACGCTACACCAGCATATCTGCAGAGTGGGAAAATTGGAAGGAAAGATAAAAGAGCCAGAGTCTGATGGGCGTCCAATGATATGGCATGATAAAGACAGTTTGCGTCTACAACTATAGATATGGACTTTGCACCTTGACCGTTCTGTAGTCTCCAGGGTCTGTCACTATAGGGTGAAGAGGCAGCCTGTGTCTTCAACAAAAACAGTTAGGTACTGTGGTCTAGTTGGTTATGACATCTCGTTAACACCGAGAAGGTCCCCGGTTCGAGCCCGGGCAGAACCTCATCTTTTGCTCTTCTGAGAAGAACTTTTTTTTTTAGCCGACAGAAACAGAGTGTCGCTTAATGGTATTAAACTACGTCCAGATGGCTTGGCTGACCTCAGGATATCAGAAGAAACGGCCGCTCAATGTATGGATGACAAAATTAGTAGGTCAGTTTATGCTATTAAGCCTAGAGGCTTAGTTTATTTATTTTTATATCCTAAAGCTTAGAGGTTATCTTTTCTGCCATCTAGGGTTGTGATGATGGAGACCTTGCTCCGAGAAGGTGCTTTACTAAAACCTTTTGACAAGCAGGCGCATTTCAAATATGGGTTCCTGGGGAGGGTTTATTTAAGTGGAACATCTCTAGAGATCAAGTAATTACATTGCATTGGAATTGGCCGTCAGGCGTTCTATCATCCTACTAGCATCGATCTTTTTACTGTCTAGAGAATCTTCATATCCAACTTGATTTTGTTTTCAGTAGTACTATGATGTTGAAGAAAGACCTTTTCCTGAAAGAAATTGTGTGATGAGCTGTAGTGAAGTCTCGGGTTCTGTTTGGAGTCAGAAAGTGTAGTTTTTTATCCAGGCTTTGCACTTACGGTACCACCAAACATTATGACCAGCATCAAAGACTCGGACATAGTGCAGATTCTCGAAAGATTTGAAGCTCGCCTTTTGGACACCCTTTACCTTGTAAGGCTGGAGTTCCTTTTGAGAAAATGTGTCTTTTCCAGACCAGTCCACAGCTTCTGCGACTCTCTTGACCCCAAGCCAGTTACAAACGTAGTCAGAATCACCAGCCCAAATGAGAACTTGGACGCCATCCTGGACGATACGTGAGAGTTCGCCCAAGAATGACTTGGCGTCTGATACAATGGTTAGTTACGTCAAGATCCGACAGGTGGTGCGAAAGAACTTACCATCACCTGATCAAAGAATACTATTAGCCCCTCCATTGTCTGTGTAGTTTACCTTAGCTCCAATTGCTTTTTGTACATCAGCCCTCTGTAGATATTCCTCATAATATGTTGGAGGCCGGACACCGCCAGCCTGGATATCTGCCATGATAAAGTCCGAGTATGTATCAAGGCCGGAAGTCCAGATAGGCTGCTCCAACCCCGCCAGATAGCCCATATACGCAGCGTAACAATCATTAGTGGTTCCGGTCTCGTCACACTTGGCTAAACTCGGGACCACGTTAGTTTCATACTTTACCAAGAGCTCTTGGTACAAGGACTCGTTGATAAGAGATCCATACGAATTGCTGAGTGCAAAGTCAAGGTTGGCCTTTTCTTGTATTCGGGCATCGATCCAGGGATTGCTCGTGCTCAGAGCCACGACATTGATGACTTCGCCGCTGGTGTTGCCTGCTTTGATTTGCTGGTTCTTGTTGAGGATGTAGTTCACGATCTCCGGTCCTGTATGTCCTCCGTATGACTCAGTAAACACAGAAAGCTGTCGGTTCTCGTACTCTGTAAATGCTTCAAACCACAACTGTAGGAATTTCCAGACGAAGGGAGAGCAAGCCTTGGTCGAATTGACCATTCCACATTTGCCGAAAGAGAATCCGGATCCAATTGGCTGATCGATGTAAAGTACATTGGCATGTGTATTCAGACTGTTCTTCCTTAGAGAGGGCTCAGCACCATTTGCGAGTATCTCGCAAGGGCCGTGTTGAGTGAACATGCCATATTGTGCTGAGCCGCCTGGTCCTCCGCCAAACCAGCTCACGAGAGGTGCTGTGCGAGGATTGTTTCTTGATTCGAAAAACCAGAACCACATATTTGCATCCTCGCCAACAGAGAGATAACCTGAGTACTGGTTGACCCCAGGCGTTGTCTCACATATTCCGGAGTTTTTGACAAATGATAGTTTAGAACGTGTTGCGTGGTGGTGGTAAACATTGTAAACTACGTCGCCATGTTGTTCGGTGGATAGCTCATTGGATGGTCCGGATTGTGTCCGGATTGCCACTGCTGAGCTGCCGAGAAGAAGAAACAAGCGATTGAATAACATGATGTGCGGGATGTTCTAGAAAGCGACAAGGCACATAGTTGAGGATTAACGTAAAAACAAAAGGCAAGCACAATGGTATCGTTTTAATACTAATTACCTATCCCATACCTCGTCTGAAGGTTCGGTTAAATCACTGACTCTGCATACCGCTTTACACTGGTTCAAATACGACTTGGCACCTGAAGGATTGTAACCTAGCTGACTAGGGCACTTAATTCGGAGATCTTTGTCTCTCTGCTTATGCCCAGGAAAGTGAATTACGTACTCATTATGTTGAGTGTTCCTTACTGTTTCACCTAGGATGTCTGAGTCACGTCCCTTTTCCATCTGTCGTCAACTGCGCCGTGTTTGGTCTCTTACTTGGTGTTCTTCTGAGGTCGGATGATATTTCTCTCGAGGCTCACGAATTGGTCCAATTGTAGTCACCCTATATGACTAGTCTGTCACTGTTTAACACATGCAAAGAAGCTATCTAAGTGATATTTGAACTTTCTCCAACTCCATGGTTATTCTACTCCAGCTCTAACTTGCAATTTTAGTCATCCTTCTCACCAATCAGAGCCACACTGTCAATCCATAGCTTTCGCTGACTATCCTCGTCCTCGATCCAAGAGGCATAACCGTAAAAATGCTCCATTGGGTTGGGTCCCTCTGCCATCCCGGACTGTTGACAGTCTTCAAGGTAAAAGCCACCTTTACCCTCGAGCTCCTGGGACAAAGCCGCTAGGACGGGTACTGCAGCCCCTTGAGCTGCCTCCTTAGTTATCTGTTTCGCTCCAGGGAAAGTGGAAAACATCTTGGCGGTTTCCGGATCCAAATACTGTCCGATATTGGTATTAGTCATTCCGGGATGGGCAGAGTGACTGTGCAAGTTTCGAGATCCATAACGGCGCTCAATCTCGTTACTGAAATAAATATTGGCAGTTTTAGAGGCGCCATAGCCTTTGAATGGAGTGTAGTCTTGTGTGATGTTGTAGTCGTTCGTGTCAAGAGGACCTAGTCGATGGCCTGACGATGTCAAGTTGATCACGCGAGATGCGTATTCGGGTGTTGCGCTTGCAAGCAGTGCTGATTTCAGTTTGTAGAAAAGTTGGAAGTGACCGAGATGATTGACTCCGAAATGGGACTCGAAACCGTCCTTAGTTTTCCCGTAAGGACACATCATAATACCTAAACGTTTGAATCAGTAAAAGGCTACATTGTGGATACAGATAACTAACCGGCATTGTTGATTAAGACATTGACCTTTCCACCGCTGTTCTCCAAAATCTCAGCTGCTCCATTTCGCACACTTTCAAGTGAATCAAGTTCCATCTTGATGAAAGTTACTTGACCAGGTCGACCATCTTCAATAAGTTCTGCAGCGATCGATCTGCCCTTCTCGGAGTCACGGCCGGTTATGTAAAGGTCGGCACCAGTGGCATGGATTGCTCGTGCGATTTGATAGCCGATACCGGAAGTGCCTCCTGTAACGACAAAGACCTTCCCTTCCAGCTTTCCATCAAGGTCTAAATCACAGACAACTCGAAGGGCTGTAGGGCGTGCATCACTAGGCCCGTTTGGGCGCGAGTGCTCCTTGGCGTATGGTGCGAAAACCATGATGATGAAATTTATTTAGGAATAAAGATTGCGTTTAGGTGAATGAGAGCGTAGAAGAAGAGATTGTAGATTAAACAAGATGGTGGTTCATGCGAGAATTTATAATGATTTCTTAGCAAGTACGATCGAATCGTCATGATACGGTTATTTTGAGGAGACTCTTCCTACGAGGTTGCCAGGGTGTAAGCAGATTGCATATTGTGGCACGCACTACCCCCCCCCCCGGAATGGAGCTCAAGATCTACAGGATTAGTTGCCTACTCTGGGAAATGTCAGTTTTAGAGTTTTGCAGGGGTGTAAGCATTTAGTGGTTCTTACCTTTAGATACAATGTACCTACCTACTGATGAAATCAGGTAAGATAAAAAATCGTCTGGTAGTGTTGGTCTAGGTCTTAATTCAACTGATAGGTTGCTCGAGTTGTGTGAGTGTAGTCCACGCGCTAATAGGGTTACCGTTGCGCCCGGGCCAGTCAATTTTCACCATGCAACAGGGGCATAAGCAGACGACAGTAGTTTTGGCCCATTCACCCTGCAATGATAGTTGCCGCGAACACTAAGACGCAATGCATATGGCTTGTTCGATGCAGGTTCGACTTGTCTCTGGTTTCCCCAAAATTGAGTCGTAACACATTCTTTGCGTCTATATATGCTTTCAAGTTTCACAGTGTTTGAACCGAAACCATAATGGTCCTGGGTCAATGGCTCATAGAATGGGAGTGTTGTTTGTTTATATGGTGGGTTATTTCAAGAGACCAACCCAGCTATTACGAGACCACGTGCTAACTACTGGATCAACATGGCGGCAAATGCTGAATAATTGACAGTTAATTCAATTTGAAGTCAAGCTTGACTGCACCTCGCTTGTCGCGCCAATGGTTGGTTATTTGTAGCATCTCGTCACATCCTTGTAACAACATCCCCCATTTGACAAAGAACTCAGGGCTGAACTCCCACCCTTTGGTGTCCCACGACTCTCCCCAGACGGTGAGCGAGGCTTTGGTGCCCTCTTCGAAATGAAGTAAATCACAGCAAATAGCTTCGCACAGATAATCCTCGTCGTATTTCCCTGCCTCAATAGCGCAAAGGATGTTATCACGCATTCTAGGAATCGGAAATAGATCTAGCCAGGAGTGATGCGTAACAGTCCTTTGCAGTTGCGTTGGGAGTAGGCCAGGAGGTAGAGAGGCCTGGTCATGGAGCAGCTGGAGCCCTTGTTTATTGAACACAGAGTCGTAGTCATCTGACTCTAGATACTCGAGGGGAATTTGTATCATCATGGCGTTTCGAGCTAGAGCGTCAAACGTATTCAGGCGTGTGACATAAGGTAGGTCACGGATATCCGGAAGGTTGAGACCCCAATTTATGAAGGCCCGTTGGAGGAAGTCCTTGATTCTGTTGTGTAGATCAGGGCACCTAACATTGATCAAGATCGGAAGTCTGTCGAGAACAGTATTAAACAGATGGGATTGGTACGGCCGAGTGCCCGCCGGATGAGTAAGGGTAAGGTCACTGCAAGACGGCTCGGCAATGCTGGAACTCCCGACCTGGATTTTGTTGGTGGGAAATTTACTCATAAACCGTCTTTTCCCTGTAGGTCGTCGTAGTCAGTACATGGCCATTTTGAGAAGAGGGACGGACTCAAACTCACGATATGTCCTCTGGTGGATACGATTCTGACGTTTTCTCCGCTCTTTAGCGCTAGTGATACCTGACCAGTCATCCTCTTGTGCCCATACTTCAGACGGCTGAGGGTTTATTGACGTCCGGTTTGCTTGCTGGGCTGCCAGTGACATGATGGAGGGAAAAGACGAGAGTTCTTTGCGTTTGAAAAAATGTCCGAGGCACAATTGTAATCTTCTGACGCCTCCATGTCGCTTTACCGTGGGTAGTTGGGTTTTAGTCCAAGTTTATGCAACCTGCTTACGCCCTTGCAGGCGGAGAATGGGGTTTGTGGCGAAAGCTTGAAAACCTTTTGCTGTGGGACAAGACAAGTGGCGCTGCTAGTGAATGTGGCTTATTTTCGTGTCAAGTTGTTGGTGCATGCCATCATTTCTGTAACTGTATTTTCATTTTCTCAACATGAATGCGGAACATAAGACTACCCTGTATTCCAATATGCATTATACCGCTGGTCCACCACAACTATGTTTTTTGTTTGCAAAGCAAATTATTAAACTTTAATTAACTCTAATTCAAAGATCAATCATACATCATTGCCTCATTCCAAAGACCTTTTCCATTCAAATGTACTCAAATAGATCCTGGATCTCTTCGACAGACATCTTCTTCTCAAGCGCAAGCTGCAATTGGATTCGAGCCTTGGAAGGATTCAAGTATCCAGCACCAATGCCAAAGGATCGCTCTCCAACATATCCCCAAGCAGTGCGACGGCTGACAACAACGGGAATATCAGTCTCGTTCAAGACCTTCTTGATCTCATCGGCAGCTTCGTCAGGCCAGCCTCCAGCACCGAGACCAGCGAGGACAATGCCCTGGGCGCCGCTATCGATAGCAGCTTGGAAAAGCTCAGGGTCTGCTTCCTGGTGGCCGTACAAGACGTCAACCTGAGGGAGGGCCTTCTTGGTTGAGCTGGTGCTGATGTTGAAGTAGTGATGGCCTAGAGGTCGGGCAGCAGGGTACCAGAAGACAGGCTGGATGTTTTCAAAGGCACCGAGGTAACCTTGGTCTTCAGCAATAAAGGTCTGGACCGAGTTGGCGTGCGACTTGACGGTGTAGCGCGCAGAAGCGATCTTGTCATTGAGGACAATCATTGTACCGCGGTTCTTGGCACTCTTGCTACCTGCCAATCGAACAGCAGACAAGAGGTTGATAGGACCATCAGCACTGATGGCAGTAGCGGGTCGCATGGATCCAACCATAACAACTGGCTTCTCGCTCTGGACAGTGAGGTCGAGGAAAAATGAAGACTCCTCGAGAGTGTCAGTGCCATGAGTGACAACAACACCTTGGATGTGAGGGTTATCAAGGTCAGTCTGGATGCGATGCGCCAAAGTGGTCAGGATGGTAGAATTGACATCGCCGCTATCAACGTTGGCGATCTGCACGCCCCTGACGTTGGAGACATTGCAAAGCTGAGGTACAGCCTCGATCAAAGCTTGGATGCCCAATGCACCAGCCTTGTAACCAGTAGTCTGATCAGCAGAACCAGCTTCGCCAGCAATGGTACCGCCAGTTGCGAAGATGGTAATGTTGGGAAGACTGGCGTTGAAGCACTCAAAGTCACCGACAGCGCGAGGGATGAGCTGAGGTGTTTCTGGCTCCGGGATCGGGGATGCAAGGGCGACTGAACCTGCAAGGGTCGCGAGGGAGAACAGGGATTTGATAGAGGGTGACATGCTGGGCCAACGCAGGGGATACAACACTCGGAGAGACAAGAGATGGAGGAGGAGTGAGGTAGAGAACGCAAAAAAGAACTACTTCTCATCTGCGAGAGCAGACATCTTTTATAATTGGCGATGTCTTGGCCAAGACATAGCTGGATGCTTATCACAGCTCCGAGAATATGCGTATAACCCACTTTGTTACCACATCGTTATCCATCGCAGGTCCAGTGCCATGGTACCGACCAACACAGCCTAGGAGCCAAGACATCCGAGCAAGGTTGATTTAGAGTAATGCACCGTCAAATCGGAGGACAGTAGCGTGTCTGTGAGCTTGGGTCGGACACTAATTACGTACCGTGAGACCTTGTCAAGCATGTTGATCCTACAAGGATATGGAATGGTTCGAGCAGGTTTCTAGTTTAGTTTTCTTGACTCATGCCTGTATTGCATGAGATAGTCTGAGAAGATAGAATTAACTTGACCGAAAGTTTACGGTAGTTTGTTAGTTGTTGCAATTGAACCAAAGAGTCAACATTGTTGGTTGAGTAATAACCTGGAGTCGCCTATTTAGTACTAGCTCTCCTTTGTTCTGGAAGCGGGGTACAGATTATCAAGTAGAAGAATGCTACGAGCCAAGCAAAAGCCAAGTTCATTTACCAGCCTCCTCTCTTTTCGCAAAAAAATCTGTCCTGACTCGCTAACATTTTGTTCTGTGGAGGAACTTCCACTCTTTGTTTTTCCATTATCTTTTCGTTACCTCATCCCAAGGAAACGGGTTCCTTATCTGGCCAATGCTCAGATCCACTTGTTTTTCCAGTCCCACGCGTGTGCGCGATTATCGCAATCTTGGATAACAAACTGATTGCATTTTCCTATCTCTCCTATCTGTCACTTGTCCAACGTCTCTATCTTATCCCGTCCACACCCGTAGACTACAAGTCTCAATGTAATGGCCGACGATATTCCGAATCCACCCGCCAAGAGGTCTCAGGTACCGAGAGCTTGTCAACGCTGCAAGACTCTCCGCAGAGGCTGCAGCGAATATCGCCCCTGCAGACGATGTGTGGATGCAGGTTTTGCAGATCGATGTGTCGGACAGTCCGGCTCTCCCACCATCCTCCAGCCTGTTCACCCATATTCGTATCCCTACCCGCCATTCCCAAACATACAGAATGGCCCCGCGGATGCCCTCACCAGATTGACTGATCTTGTTCCTAGTCAGGTACTGGACTATTGCGTTGAGCGCTTCTTTGCAAGACTATACCCTACGATACCCATTCTTACCCGCGAATATGTTGACCAGCTCAGATCGACTTCTCCATCCTCACTGGAGGAGCGGTTGGAAGCATACACTGTTCTTGTGGCCATGTGCGCTCAGGTTTTGCTCCAATCTGAAGAGCCAGAGAATCTTCTCTCCCAGGGTCTCATCGCTCAAAATAACGCGACATATGGATCAATGATTGTTGACCAGACTGTCGCTCTCCATTCATCAACTCCAAGAACCATGAGGCCCCGCTTGAATCAATGTCTTGTTGCCTTCTTCCTATACGCGTGCCAAGCGAGGTTGTCGCATCACAGTCAAACGTTCTTATTCTTACGCGAGGCAACGACTCTCTTTTGTTTGTTGAGACTCGATGACATGGATCACTCTTCCAGAGCATTGGCTCATCGTTTGTTCTGGGTGCTCGTGGTATCTGAGCGATCCCACGCGATTCGATATCGTCGCCCAATTACATTGCAAATAACGGATGAAGCGCCAGAAATTGACATGAATGATCCTTCATTATCTGGATTTTGGAGTCTTTCGGCGCTCTTCCGACCAATTGATACATCCTTTGTCGCCCTTCTCAACCAGGAGCGATTCGCAATTTCGCCACCTCTCTCATCACTCGATTTTGTCGAGACTGCTGTCAATACGGCAATCAAGCCCGATGCACTACTCCATGAGACTCAAAAAGCAAACTTGAGGATAACCCAGCTCTGGCTACGCATGACTGTATGGAAATTACGCCTCCGACTCGGCCACCTTAGCGAAAACGCCCAGCAGTACAGTCTCACATATCAATACCCTCTAGTAATTGCCAAAGACTTGACTCTCTCAACAAGAGACCTATCCATTGACAGCATTAGCATCCACGGCATAGGTATCACAGAGAAACTGTATGATATCGTCTCTGCAGTAGTGGACGTTCTTGCGCGTGTACCCGTCGCGCCTTCGAGCCCACAGGGTTTGGCAATGGGGACCGCGCCTGAAGATGATTTGTTATATATTCGCAATCTCATCACTAAGCTACCGGGCGGTACGAGCACGTACGATCCTCTTTTGGAAAAGCACATTCAACAGGCGCTTCCCAGTCCTGAATCAAGCGCGCCTCGGGATAGTCCTTTAATACCAAGAGTAAACCCGCAATAATATTGTATCAAATACATCAAACAGCATGCATACACGCGTCCCGTTCTCATCCTGATGACTCTGTTCAAACATCTACTGAATCTCCTTCTCCACTGTCTGCTTCTTGTCAGAAGTAACCGAGTGGGAATAGGGATCGACATGCGCCTTGGCAAACTTCCTGGCTGAGACTCGCTTCTCGAAGAGCAGATCAAGCTCTGCATAAGTTCTGTTCCTGGGTTCCGGGAGCCTGAAATATACCCAGATGGCAGAAAGTAAACAAGTTCCAGCCCAGAAATAAGCTGTGCGAGCACCCCAGTTCCATGCCGTCGACGACAACTGGTAGTTGGTCATGACATTGACAAATATGTTGCTAGCGTTGTATGCAGCGCGAGCCATGACGATTGTCTTTGCCTTGAGTCGGGTTGAGGACAGCTCGGAGATCAATGAATATGTGACTGGTCCGACGGTAAAGTCGTAGACAAAGGTGAAGACGATGAGCATAGCACCGATTGCCCAAACTGAACCGTTGTTGTTGGAGAAAGAAAGTGATCCAACGATGATGAGGATGATAAGCTGAGTGCATAGACCGCTGAAGTGAATCGTCCTGCGACCAACCCTGGCCATCAAAAACCAAGACCCAAATGTTCCGACCATGCCAAGGGCGTACTGTGCCATGGAGAGAGAGAACGAATTGCTAGCATCCATACCAGCTTGGGTCAAGAAATATGAGAAATAGCCCATGAGATTTTGACCACCAAGAGTCTGGACGAGCCAGATGCCCACCACAATCTCCGTGCGTCGCAGATCGATGCCTTTGAAGCAGTCTCGGTAGCTGGTACCCTCCTTCAAGTTCTTTTCCATTTCGTTCGTGTGCTCGATCATGGCGATGGTTTCATCGGCGTTGAAGTTGGGTTGTTGGGGAGACGTGAGTCGGAGGAGAGACTTTTTCGCAGCGGCACGGTTGCCTTTTCGGACATGCCACCATGGGGACCTTGGACGCTGTTAGTTGAGTCTCAAGTCAGGAAGAATGATCTGATGACTTACTCGGGAGCAAAAATGACACCTGCAAGGATTGGAACAGGCCATACCCACTGTACTCCAAACGGAATACGATAAGCCCACTCATCCCCGCGTCCGACAGAGCCCTTGTTGACTGCAGCAGCAAAGAACTGTCCAATGACCCAACACATGTTGATGAATGTCGTCAGGTAGGGTCGGAGCACAACCGGTGCTACTTCGGAGGCATACGCGGGCGTCACACTCTGGAATGCACCCCATGGAATACCTGTCACGTTAGCGAATTGCGTAGTTGTAGTCGATAGATGGATACATACCACAGAGAACCTCTCCCAAAACAAGAATCTTGATGTTTGGAGCGAAGAACAAGACAAAAACAAATGCAATCATTAGAACAAGTGCTCCAACTGTAGTCATCTTGTATCCATATCGATCAGACGCCCAACCCGCAAGGACGAGACCAATAATTTCTCCAGCACGGGCACCGTTTGACAACCCAGATTGCCAAGCAGCTGAGACAGCAAACTTCTCTTTATTGGCATCATAGGTGCCAAACTTCTCGTTGAACACGGGAGATGCATACAGATTGCCCAACAAAGCAAGATCGTAGCCTTCCATGATGAGAGTAGTGGATAACAGGACTGACCAACCGATGGCTTTTGGGTAAGTCTTGACAGCTTCCCATAGAGTCATATGGTGTTCAGCTTCAGCAGCAACCTTGGCTTCTGAGGCGAGAACTTCGGGGGCAACCGCCTCATCATGTTGCGTGTCGGGCATTTTCTCTGGATATGATTCGCGAGAGGCCATTGTCAACGGATGAAAGGGAAAAGTAGAAAATCTGTGTTGTCCAGGATTGACAGTCTGACGCAATAAAAAAAAGAGAGAGAGAATGTGGTCTTTATATATTTGACAACCCGACGCTGTCTGTCCCAACTGAAGGGTAAACGGGTTCGGCGCACATCCCCCAGAAAAAGAGAAAACGCCGTTGGTCACTCGGTATTGCCCGTGGGGAAATGGAAGAAAAAAAACCTGGGGATGACTGACTGTGCAGTGTGGGGAGAAGATCTCAGGAGAACAAGATTGGACACTCAAATTCAGCTGGTTTCTACGGACAGGAGACTCCGTTAGTCAGGCGGAGACTCCATCAATAGTCAAACATGACTATTGGACACCGTTAGAAACCACGCCAAAGGCGGAACAACTCCGCTACTTCAGCAGAGGAGGCGGAGTTTCCGCCTTTAAGAATAAGCCACATCCGTGGTTCAACACGCTGACATGACGCGAAGTCGTCCCATGACAAGACAAATAACCTCGGTCGATCTTTACCTAAAACCACAACTTGGCGGACAGTCCGATATATGCGGCTCTAATGCAGTTCACCTTATCTCCACATTGTGTCGCATTGGGGTCTGTGAGAGTGATAAACCGCTCGTTTCCCCTCGTCAATTCTTTTATCTGCATGTTTGTCCGTCAGTTTCATCAACACACATTCCTTCTCATCTCTCTTCACTGCTGAACCATCACAATTGCCAGCACCATGGGGTCTATCACCTGGGATGAGCATCATCGATATGCCGGTACCCATCCCTGGTGGAAAGCCGCATCTTTCTATCAAGTCTATCCAGCCAGCTTCAAAGACTCTAACGGCGACGGTTGGGGAGATTTGCCTGGTCTTATCTCCAAACTAGACTATCTGAGCGATTTGGGTATTGATGTTGTCTGGGTCTCTCCCATTTTCGAAAGTCCCCAGAAGGACATGGGTTATGACGTGTCAGATTACCAGAAGATCTACCAGCCATATGGCAGTGTTGAAGATGTCGATGTTCTTGTTCGTGAGTGTCACGCAAGAGGGCTCAAAATTATCCTCGACCTTGTCGTGAATCACACATCGGTCGAACACGAGTGGTTCAAAGAGTCAAGATCATCGAAGGATAACCCAAAAAGAGACTGGTACATCTGGCGACCAGCACGATATGACAAGAATGGTGTGCGTCAGCCTCCTACGAATTGGAGAGGGTATTTTGCCTGCTCAACGTGGACATGGGATGAGCAAACCCAAGAATATTATCTCCATTTGTACGCTCCAGACCAGCCGGATTTGAACTGGGACAACGAAGAGTGTCGTGAGGCGATTTATGAGAACACAATGCGTTTCTGGCTTGATCGTGGCGTTGACGGGTTTCGCATCGACACAGTCAACAAGTATTCCAAGAGAACGGAATTCGTTGATGCCCCTGTGACAGATCCCTCGTCGCCTCATCAGCCGGCGCCGGAGATGTGGTGTAACGGACCGAGGATTCATGAGTTCATCCATGAGATGAATGAGAAAGTGCTCAGGCCATACAACGCTGTGTCTGTGGGCGAGCTTTCCAACACACCTCATCCATCTCAAGTCATACCTTATGTATCTGCGGCAGCGAAAGAGTTGGATATGGTATTTGAGTTCTCTATGATCAGACTCGGCAACGGCAATGGCTTTGGAGACAAGTATATCTACCAACCCTTCCCATTGTCGAAGCTCAAGTCGTTTGTGGAAAGGTGGCAAATGTTCATCGAGGGAACGGACGCTTGGACAACAGTGTTCTGTGAGAACCACGACAACGGAAGAGCAGTGGATCGTTTCGGCGACACTTCATCACCAGAATGGTGGCTAAAATCTGCAAAAGCCATAGCGATGTGGCAAACTACTCTCACAGGTACATTGTTTCTCTATCAAGGCCAAGAGATTGGTATGACGAACATGCCACGCTCTTGGGGAATGGAAGAGTACAAGGACATTGAAAGCCTCAACTTCTTTGCCGAAGCTGTAGTTTGTGGTACTGATCAGAGAGTGAAAGATACGTTGCATGGACTCCAAATCATGGCGCGCGATCACTCACGGATTCCATTCCAGTGGGACGATTCACCAAATGCAGGTTTTGCGAGTGCGGAAGCGAAACCGTGGATGAGGGTTCATGATGGATACCATGACATCAACGTTGCCAGACAAGTCAATGATCCTGACTCGGTCTTGAGCTTCTATAAAGAAATGCTGCGATTGCGCAAGCAGTACCAAGATCTTTTCGTATTTGGCTCATTCAAACTGCTAGATCCCCAAGATGAGTCTCTATTCATCTATATGAAAGAAAGTCTTGTCCCAGTCAAGAATGGCAAAGGAGAAAAGAGAAAGGCCTTGGTGGTACTCAACATGAGCCAGGAACAACGCGTCGGACCCGATGTCTGCACTTATCTCAAGTGTTCTGCTAATGAGGCGAAATTACTTTCATGTACGATGGATAGATCAACAAAAGATCAAGGTGAGAAGACAATGCTGTTTGGTTGGGAAGGTAGAGTTTATATCAACTTTACTATAGAATAGAATCGAGATTAATAAATTGCTCTGCCGGGTTAGTAATTGAACTGTGCTTTGCAACCGAGCCGAGGTGGGGTCACCCAAAACTGCGCACTTTTCCCCCCATTTCATCCATTATCCACTACCAACAAACCAGGTTACTTCTTGCTTCCCTTCAATATCGTAACTTTACAAGAGAGATAGTATGCTACGACGCAGGTCAATTGCCGATTGCATCAAGGATACATTCAGAACGTCACAATCCGACTACCCTTTACACGCCTCGATCTGCAAAAACGACCTATCGACCTTGCAAGAAGTGCTTCGCTCCCCTGAGGCTTCATATTTATTGTCGACTGGTGATGGCTGTTGGGGTACTCCGCTACATGTGGCCGTATATCTGGATAACATCGAGGCAGTAAATCTGCTATTGCAGGCTGGTGTCGACGTTGCTGCTAAATCGTCAGCACACGAGCATGGCTTATCACCACTAGCACTTGCTGCACGTGAGGGCAATCAACGTCTGCTTTGGCGATTATGGCAATACCTCCACTCAAAGGCTGAAGCAAAGACGACTAACGTCGATTCATGCCTTTTTCAAGCCTCAATCAATAGCCAAATCACTGTCCTCCGTGCTTTGTTGACTTGGAAAGAATGGACACCAGATGCCAAGAATGAGGCCTTGTTTTGGTCAGCACGAAGCTGGAAGGCATTTTCTGCTGAACTCCTTACTTCAGAACTGTCATTTGCCCAAGATGTTCTGGATAAGGCACTGTATTATGCAGTGGACTTCAAGCCTTTGTTGGATGACAACATTAAACGCGACTACAGTGGTGACGATTATCTCCAGCAACAGCTGTTGATCGCTCACTTGGTTGATGTCGGAGCCAACCCAAACACTTCTATTGATGGAAGGCCACCAATTATTACTGCCGCTCGCCATATCAATCTGGTAGGAGCTTTGAAAGTGTTGCTCGACAAGGGAGCCAACCCAGACGCTGTTGATCACAGAGGGAAGACAGCATTACACTTCCTTGGGTCACCAACCGCCTTACACCAAAGTGGACCGGTGGTGCGTTTGAATGAGAGCGCGATTCGAGTTCTTCTTAGTCACGATGCCTCAGTGTTGCGTGGAGACAACGAGTCTGGGGCTAGCCCCCTTCACGCTGCGGCCTTTGGTTCCAACCTCAACACGCTGCATTTGTACCTATCCTCTTGTCCATCGGATCAGGGAAGTCAAGCCTTGAGATCCGAAAACAACTATGACGAGACATTACTACATTACGCAGCTGCAGGAGCCAAGTATGATAATGTGGAGTTTCTCCTCAGCCAAGGCCTTGATGCTAATGGAGTCAACACAAACGGCTGGACACCCCTGCATTGCGCCTTGACACCAGCGCGGCAGGGTTCACAGCTAAATGGGTTCGCTAAGTCACTGCATGAAGCTTTAAAAACAGCAAATTTACTCTTCTTTCACGGTGCTGATCCTTGTGCTGTTACAGCTGAGGGATGGACGACACTGCATTGCCTTGCCCTCTTCGCTGGCAGAAAGAAGAGCAACCTCGAACTTAGCCAATTCGTGGATAAGCTGATACATCGTGGTGTTGATATTCACGCACGAGCAACATTCTTGTTTTGGAATGAACTGGGCGATATAGAACCCAAGTATCATTACTGGGGCCACGAAGTCCAAGATAGTATTCAGGACCCTGAGAGCTCGGGGGCCATAGTGCGGTTTGGCTATACCCCACTGCATTTCGCAGCTGCCCACGGTAGCATAAGTCTGGCCAAGGCTTTACTTGACCATGGGGCTGATCCGCTTTGTAAAGATGCAAGAGGAAATACAACGATCAAAGTAGCAGCTAATTCATCATTGATCGACGATTTCCCGAGCACACGACAGGCCTTGGTAGATCTTCTAACAGAAGTAGCTGATCTTAGGCACCGGCTGAAGGAATCGCTTCATGAAGAATAAAACTCATAATACCGGTCGCATAGACATAATCCTGCATGAAAAAATACCATACCTGAAGAAATACCCATGTTGGTGATTGTAAAGTCTTTAATTTGAAAAACCATAACACGAAGCACTCGTAATCAATTTTCATCCTTAATTTAGAGGATACCATCTAACTCTCTTCGTCGCCAACTTGCCCATCCACCTTGACCAGTATCTTGCCTCTGGCATGGAGTCCAGCAAGTTTCCTATACGCCTCCTTAGTGTCAGAAAACGCCCACACGCTGTCTCTCACCAGCCTGATATCACCTCGACCCAACATATCCGCTACAGCCTGACGGTCTTCAAGCGTAGGGCTCATCATGGATGTGCCAATCCACTTACGTCCCACGCCGCCGAGCCAGGGCGATACCGGCCACCACTCGTTGAGTTTCATTTGTAGCACAGCGCGGAAGAAGTCTGGGACAAAGAAGGTGGGCGGCTTTATACCGACGGAAGAATAGTTACCATGCGGAACTAGGTATCTCGGTGACGCGAGGTATAATGCTTGGTTGCCAAGTGTGTCGATGATAGCGTTGAAGGGGTTTGATGAGAATTTCTCCCTCAAGTGCTGGCTCAAGGGATTATGCCGCGTATAATCAACGACCTGCGAACGTTAATTGCCATTCTTCTGCAAAACGGTCTTGACTTACCTCATCAGCTCCAAGACTCTGCACCATGTCAACGTTCTTGTCACTGCAGATTCCGACGAGATATCCCTCAACCCCAACAACCTTTCGAAGCATCTGTACTACTAGAGAGCCTATACCACCACTTGCGGCATTGACTAACACGCGATCGCCTGCCTTCGCTCCCGATTCGCAGACCAACTGCCTTGCTGTTAACCCTGGCAGCAAACAGCCCGCTCCATCACCAAAGCTCACACCTTCTGGCTTGTGTACAGCATATCTAGCTGGGATTCGAACAAATTGAGCCAAAGCGCCTGTTCCGGTAGGCAAAGTATGGCTTGCTGGCAGCATAGCGAGAATCTTATCCCCCTTCTTGAATCTTCTTGTCTGTGCTAATGCGGACCCATCATCTGGGTGCCAGACATCAATCACAGTACCTGAAAAGTCCATTTCAGGAACACAAGATGAAGATCTGATAAAGGGTGGGACGAGGGTCATCTGAAAGATGGCACCTGGATTGAGGCCTACAAAGGCCACCTTGACCACGATCCATTCTTCCGGATTCGGCACATCTCTGGGCAAAGGGAGAGGAGGTGGCAGAGTTGGGATGGGTTGACTTGTGAGGTTGAGGATATCCCAGGGAAGTCCCCGTTGTGAAAATACCCACGCTTGTGATTCTGTCATCGTTGAGAATATGAAGAAGCGGGGTTCGTAATGTTGGTTTGAAGATGTTTGGTGGCGTTTTATAGAGTCGGGCATTCGTTGAGCCGCCTGTAGTAATTCAGCTGTCAGCAATTTGTCTTCAGTTTCTTATCCTACGACTCCGTCACGTGTAAGGTATGGGAACATTAACTAAAAATGATTGTCGTTTCGTGATTGACAGAAGTATTTGGTACTTCATTTAGCACCCCAGTCTAAATACAGCAATTTCAGCCTAGCACTTAGCTTTGCCTCTTTGATCCAATACGCGGGCCCAGCAACCGCATAGTCACAGATAGTTACGCCAGTTCGCAAAGTCTCTGCACTACAATCTATCGTTAAGCGTTGCTCATGTGAACCCTGTCCGGCGCCATGGAAATTAAGGAGATCTAAAGGTGTATGGCCAGCCGTGGATAGTGCATTTATATCTGCACCGTGCTCGTGGAGAAAAGCGCCTACAATTTCGGAGTAATGAAGGCTTACGAGATGGAAAGGGGTAAAGCCTTGAGAGCCGCCTTTTGCATGGATAAGAGAGGGGTCCATCCTGTAGAAATACGCAAGCGTATTGAGGAACTCAGCCCGACCAACAGTAGTCACTACAGAGTGTAAGATTCCGTTACATATATAATGAAATACAATGATATGGAGCATACTTACTAACGAGACTCTCGTCCGAAGCGAGTATGTGGAACACGTTAAGGCCGGTGTTTGTAATGATTAGTCTGGGCTTTGGAGTAAGTTCCATCAGAAATCGTATGGGTTCCATTCTGGGAAGAACAGAAGCTAATGTCGACTGTTCTCCATCATCAATAGTGTGGTCACCCATCAAGCGGTAGACGTCGTATGTCGCGCCTTTGTCGAGGAGGAATTGAGCTAGGTCAAGGTAGCCGTACTCCATAGCGAGATCAAACGCTGTGGCACCCCAGGGGTCGATGTAGTTCAGCAGTTCCGGGCCTCTGCCGGCTCGTTCAAAGTGTGAATATACCTGTGGAACAAGGTTTGGCTGAAAGTGAACTGCACTGACTAGAAGGTTATAGTTGGTCACGTCTAGCCGTGCCATCAGCCGAGGAATGATGATGTCGATTGCTTGAGAAAACCCGCAATCAATAGCGCCGAGAGCGGCATCGATGCCGCTCACTGTACTCAGAGTTTTGGAAACAGACACTCCAGATCTGTCAGAGATGTTCAAAATAACCTGCATAGCCTCGTCTTTCCCGTAGCGGCAGGCGAGACCCAAAGCATCGTGCTTAATAGCATGACTCACAAAGGGCAACTCGACTGAAATCTCCATCTTCACCATGATCTCAATAATATTTCTGTATGAGTGGCAGTAGTTCCTGTGACCACGAGTGAGAGTAGTCGCACGGGGAGTCTGCATTAGCCGTAGAAATGATCGCGCCAATTCATTGGCCGGCTCTGGCCTTGCCCTGGTCTGGTCCAATAGTGGCGGTGTGTGTTTACAGATCTCGATAGCATTCAGCATCTCTGAGACCAGTTTGTCATCGACTTCAAGCACTGCCAAGAGAAGCGGGCTACTGGTGCCCGGGCCGACAGCGGTAAGTAGAGGATTCGAGCCGAATAGCAGCAGTGTATTAATGGCGGTATCTCTCGCATCAGGATTCAGAGGATGTGTCGTAAGCATCGTGTTCATCAGAGCGGTTCGCGAAGTCACTTGATTCCTGATATCGATGTTTAAGGAGTGTCGTACACTCATTATTTGACACGTAACCTCCATAATGAGGTCCGCAGGTAGAAATGCAATATTCTGAAGGGGGCAGCTCCCCGATCTGAAATGAGGCTCACATAGCTTGTGCCTTTCCACAAGATAGTAGACTAGGTCCACGTGGCCAAAAGCCGCTGCAACATCAAGCGGTGTTTCTGAAATCGAGCTGAGAGACCGAACGTCGGCCCCGAGGTTCTCAACAAGGAACTTGACGGCGTTGAGTCGTCCAGCCATTCCCGCGTAGTGAAGAATAGTCCAGCCGTTCTCTTGCCCCATGGACTGGTCTAAACCCGAATCTGTGAAGTAAAGACTCAGGTTTATGTCATAACGAAGCCCAAAGATCTCCCGATGGTCTAAGTTGGTGTGCTGATCGAAAGCTGCCCATATCTCTGTCATACGTTTAGTGCGGTATTCGGTGAGGGCTATATGGCACAATGTCTTGGATGACCCCCATAAGGAGTTCACGGCGTTCTGCTTGCCATAGCTTTCAATAGCTGTAGTGGCCCATTGTAACACAGCCTTGTCATTGGCACTTTCTTCCTGACATTGATCAGGATGTCTAAGAGCCTTTGATAGACCAATGAAGTCTCCTTGCGCAGACGTACAGCCCCATTCGGCTGATGTTTGCATCCACTTGAGGGCATATTGATCATTGCGGGCTGTTCCGAAGCCTTCCATGTAGGCAACGGCTAGTTGATACGCGCAATCCGCTGCTCGCCGTATCTGAGACAATGGGACGACATCTGACAGGGCCGTGTGTGGAGCCAGGCGCAGCTGGATTGACTGAAGAAGGTCTACCTCCAGCTGCAGGTCGTTGAGTATTTCTGTCTTAAGCCCACTTGTCAGGCTGGCAGTAAAGATCTTGAAACTTTTGCGGATCTTGAAAACGTTGTTATTAGCAAGAACCACTTGTCACTCAAGATTAGGATAGTGTATGGGATATAAAGGAGCGCCCGACTAAGAATGCTACTCACATCAAAAACTCCAGGGCTCAGTTCTGCACTGGAATCGGGGAACACCGGCGGCACCACTGTGCAGGGACCTGACGATCTATTACGGTACTCATTGTCAGTGTTCATGAAGATGAACAGTAGATGATTTTCCTTGTATACCTTGCGCAGACTTTGGGCTTCCTGAAATAATCTCTTCCTCCAACTCCACCAGAATAATAAGAGTTGAACGTTCCTTGCTGAGGGTAGTGAATGTAGTTCCGCACAAGAAAGTCTCCCTGAAGCGCTTGCACCCAAGGGACCAGCAAGTCAGTCGCGTCTCCGACGCGTCGGCTTGGATCGAGCTGTAGTGTCATTTCAAAAATATTGTTAAATATTTCAACTTGTACTGGGTGATACATGGTGTTCATTGATTCGTATATCCGATTGTCGTCTGCTGTCACGTCAAACAACATCAATTGGAAGTCTGCAACTGCCGCTTTCGCAAGACCCAGGGCTCCATCTGATATCTTTTGTGCACAAACGTCGTCCTTGCTCATCGTGACATCGTATTGGTGCATACGCCCGCGGTGAACGGGTTTGGTAAAGATATCCCTGCCTTCAAGTAAAATAAAGGCAAAGATCAGCCCGGCTGAATAGATGTCCATCCTCGAGAGCAGGTCCTTTGAGATTGGTGCACTTGAATAAAGCTCTGGCGCACCCCAGAGAGGTGTCCAAACTTCTGGGCGCACGGTATTGCCAATGTGATCGGAGAGGATGAGGGACCCGCCAAAATCAGCTAGCATAGCGACAAATGTACTTTGTCCGGTCAGCGCTTCGATGGCAACCTGTTCAGCCTCTGTCTCGCTCGTGACAGAATGGATATTTGTATGTCGTCCGTTTCGTCTCCTGATGAGGATGTTCTGGGGCTTAAGATCACAATGCACAACACCATGACGATGCAGTGCCGCCAGCCCGCAGGTAATATCAAACAGGAGACTCATCTTGGTCTCGACGAATATTGAGCGGTTAAAACCATTGGATCTCAACTCTCGGTAGAACGAGAAGAGGTCGCCACAATCGCCCTCTTGAAGCACGAGATTCGGCTCTGCCAAGTTTGGTCCGCTTCTGGGCGGCATGTGTGATACGCCAAATAAGAACAAAATATTGGGATGACCTCGGAGGTCGTCATGGGCCAAAATTCGCAGCTCATTGGCGAGCAGTGCAAATCTGTTTGGCTCTTGACTGTTTGGAGTCTTTTTCTCGTCATCAGGCAACAGACGTTTCACCGCATAGTATTCACCGGTCCGCTTTGGGTATGGCATGTACGCAGCCAATTTCAGAGGCGAAGTATCGTTGAAGACGTTAAAATTGCGGCCTGGAACGTATCTATGAACTTCGACAGATCCATGGGCTCCCTGGCCTGCCGAAATTGACCAGGGTCTGTGGCGAGTTCTTGGCTTGAAAGGCGGATCGATGATGGAGACGCAAGCCATGAAAGAGGACATGCTTGTCACTGGCAAGGCGTTCCTCAACTCGAGCTTCTCCAACAGTTGTGAAAGTTCACTATCACTAGCCGTCAACTCTCCATGAGTTTCGTTTCTTGGCGTCAGTTCGGCCGTTAGTCGGTCCTCGGTGTCCAATATCAGTGGCTCCGAGATGTATTCAGTTTCTCCTTCGTCGTCCATTTCGAGATAATACCAGTATCGGAGGGGGTTGGAGAAAGGAAATGGGCGGCGAGCAGGAGATGGAGTGTTTGGGATTACCTGCCGACAATATCCAGAGAAGAGTGGGAAGCAATAGATCTACCTAACTTGCGCTAACCCATGAGGCCTGACAACTAGATATGGCAGTGCGGACGTGTGGCGCACCCTGTACAACTTCAGCCGCAAATTAGTGCGCTTATCCGGCAGTTGAATGGACAGCTCCGCCTCCCAAAACCAATACATTTCCAAAGGCGTGTCTTACTTGCAGCATGAGTCGTATCATCCGAGGCCCCCTGCATCAATAGATCATATGGATTGTTTCATTTACCTGAATACCATAACCCCCCCTGGATGGGGCTGTAGAAAATGAACCCAGCTATCTCCCCCATCCTCTCGAATTTTTTTGAAACCATTCGCTCTTCCGAAACCATCGCATATATGATTAGACAAAGGACATTCATTGAGCCTAACTTTACTTCTCCTTCTTCATAAGTCTTATTCCTCGATCAGACCAATGGACCAGGCCGCTTTTGTCATTGGGACATCTGGGCTAATCAGTGTCGCCGAAACTTGTGTGAAAGTTGCTCGCACCATTGATGGCATCCATAGTTTCAAAGAAGACAGAGCATCATTGTATGCAGAATACAACTTTGAGCAAGTCCGGCTGACCCTCTGGATCTCTCACGTACTCGGTGTCAGTTCTTCCAACCTGGGATCACAGACGCTCCAGCTTCGAGATGATCAATTGCCATCTATGCTCACCTCATCGTCGCCCATAAATTTACACGCCCCTCTGCAAAGCGCTTTGGACGAGATAGCCAAGATTCTGCAGCGCCTAAGTACATTGGTAGAGAGGTTCAGCAATACAAATGGCACTGAATCCATCGGCCCAGAGTCAGACAGCGATGTTGGGTTGCTGAAGCGCGCCCTATTTCAAACCGGGGTATATAGACCAGGCGGTGCAGATAAAATCAAGAGTCTTTTGGCGGAGCTGAAGAGCTGGAACGACAGGTTGGATGGCATCGTGGAGAGTAGGATGCGCCACCATCTTGTCACGAATATGCATGTATCGCTGCTCTCATCTGCAGTGACTGACCGAGAGCTCGAGGTCATTGAAGCGGCTGCACAAACATCGCATCCGAACCTTCGCGATGACGCGGCGTTCACGCGTGAACGTCTCCGAATAAATCAACGACCTCGCGGCAGGGTCAGCAACCTCAGGGTAGACACGGACAAAATTGTTCCGAGCTCTCCGCCTATGGACACTATTGGAAATCTTCGGAAGCTAGGGACACTGGAGAGTGAACCCTCTGGTAAGTATATAAGACACTTCTTAACGACGTTAGGCGCGACGAATGCTAACATTTGAGTACCTAGTTCGGATACTACAAGAATGGAAGCTTGGTCAGACAAATTGGAGAGAGGATGAGATAACCACAGCTTGCGATCGAGTTGATCAGTTGGCCAGCATGCTGTGTCTGAAAAACAAACCGAGCCGCCTACGAAGCCTCGACTTGGTTGCTTACGCCATCAGTGATGGCGGAGAGGGTGAGAGAAAACGGCTGGATTTTTGTTTCATGTACCGCCTTCCGACTTTTGCAAGCGGAGTCTCTGAGCCTGTGACTCTACAGGCAGCGCTGGTTCGACCAGAGGGAAAACGCCCAACCCTTCCTCAGCGTTTCAACATCGCCGTCATGCTGGCAGAGTCGGTGCTTCAGTTTCACCTTAGCGACTGGCTACACAAAGCTGTCTGCAGCAGTAACATCATCTTTTTCACCAATCGCCAGTCTGACCAGTTGGACTTCTCAGCCCCTTTCGTAGCGGGCTTTGAATTCTCCCGCCCCGATACGGTGCGGGATCAGACATTGGACACTTTCAGAAGCCTCAACTTCGATGTGTACTGCCACCCGGACCTAATGCAAGTCCTTACGGGCGAAGGAACATCAAACAGGTCGAGATACCAGAGGCAGTATGACATCTATGGTCTTGGTGTTGTCTTACTCGAGATCGGCTGCTGGATGACAGTGGAATCTATTCTATCCAAGAGGAACGCCAGTAATCTCAACAGGCATGAAAGACTTCTACAGGTTTGCACACGCATGTTGCCGTTGAGAGTGGGTCCGAAATATAGAGATGCTGTATATGCTTGTCTTACCTGGTCCCCAGACAGCGAAAAGACTGAGTCTGGTTCAGCTTTAAGACAAAATCATATTTTCTATCGAAAGAGCCAGATTGAGGAATTCACATATAAGGTTATAAACACATTAAGTACCTGTCACTGTACTACATAGTCTACTGATATTTCCTATTGGTATGCTACAGAATTAATTATCTGATTTAGATTAAATGTGCAAATATTCAGTAAAATAGAAAAGTTTGGAATTCACATTCGTTACTTGGGAATTCAAGTGTGAATCAAAACCCGAGCCATCTTCATCGTCTGTAATTTTCTATACTGGTTGATCTATATACATCAAAACCTCATTTCATTAAAATCGTACACCACGCTAGTATTAATTTAGATTCAGATAAGCCTGAACCTAAATGTTATTTAGATGTCAGGATTGATCCGGTTATGCAACCTTTGCTGTTTCGTTGCTTACCCTAGAGGCAAGACGATATCACTAACTGCATTTTCGACTGTGGGGCATCTGGGTTATCTAGCGGTTGCTGAGTTGAAGAGATTATTATAATGGTCTGAAGAGGCCTCGGGCCACTTTACGTTAGGTCTAACAACTTCCCGTCAGCTTCTTGTTTTATCTACATCTGTTGACAATCAGATCTTTTTCCAGATCTTGAAGACTTATTAGACAAGCGATGGGAAAAGATGTGACACCATACCGATGACTGTAGCTACCTTCTTGATAAGCATTAAGAGTGGACTTACCACCGTAGCGCCCTGGTAGCTTCACCTGTTAACGGGAAACTCACTTCCTTGTCGCGCGAATGGAAGAGGGGTTGCTTCAGGTATAAATGCATGTCAGGAAGCTCGGGGTGGGTAAGATGATATGTGTTCATTGATGTACATCAGTGGCACAGGATGAGGTTATCACATGTTCCGGGTCAGCGGAGGAAGAGCCCGCGGCCCGAGCCGTTAGGAATCCGAGTTTAACCATTATTTTCTTATTCAGTTTTAGCTTTAATCCGAAGCTCAAGCATTCTTAGTCCTCCTCAATGTTCTCAATTGAAAGATCCATACGGAACAAGGACGGTCAACTATCATAATCCATGTAGGACATGCTTACAACAGTTAAGAGGGTGTATAAGTTCTTACAACTGGGCAAAAGAGGGCAGTGAATCGTTGATCACTATGTTCATCACAATCTTTAGAGCCCAAGGCGTCATGCCAAGTCCTTCTCATAACCTGCTGATCATATACTGCAGCTTGGTGTCTCCAATTACTTCCCATAGTTTCGTCTTTAACCGAGGCATACACAGCGGGTACTGTACCATCCATTTATCTGCATGTAATATGATACCAAGCAAAGCTTTGATTGGCCATAAGCCGAAGCAATTTTGTTAGTGCTTATAGTACATATGTGATGCAAACCGGGCGAACATGCCTCTTGCAGCCATCCAGTCATATTTAAGAGCCCGATGCAGGCTGTCGGACTTTCACAAGGTGACAATATTCCCTCACAAGAGTTTTCGTTATGGTACGTGGCCAACCGCTCCAACCTAAGGCCTGAATCTGTTGTCAAGGATAATATCTTCCCTCCTCACCTGCTTATGCTGATATCCTTGCACACGAATGAACGATACTCAGTACTTGATGTACCAGGCCTCAGAGTGAAGTAAGATTGTGACCCTATACTCGATGTATGTCTTGCCCGATTAGGTATGCTAAGGCACATCAAAACGGGGGTATATACCTTCCGAGGCTTTATACAGCAATATGACAAGGATATGGTTTCGTCGTAGTTTGGAAGACATGAGGTCCCGTATGATACATCATAAAGCAACGTAACTTAAGATCTTTATGCCTTGGAGGCATGGATGTATATCTACAGATCCTGCTGCCATCTCACTGTAACGGACCTTGCACCAACACCTACAGATCCCTTGATTCAAGTATATCATTCGATCAAAACACGTTAGCAAGAGCAAACAGACTTCGTCATGCTATCTGCGCTCCTGATCTTTCTGGGGGTTGCCCTCACAGTACTCTACATTCGAACCAAACCTCGCAAGAATCTCCCTCCCGGTCCCAAGCCCCTCCCCATCCTCGGCAACATCAGAGACTTGCCGGATGGGACCACCCCAGAATACCAACATTGGATCAAGTTTAAAGACCTCTACGGTCCTATCAGCCATGTCTCCGTCTTCGGTCAATCCCTCGTCATACTCCACGACCGTGACGCTGCGAACATTATCCTCGAGAAGGCATCAGGACGGCCACAGTCCACCTTTGGTAACGAGATGTGCGGCTATAATCGCATACTCGGTGCCAAGCCATACGGCAAGGAGTTCAAACAACAGCGGAAGTTGATTCATCAGCAACTGGGCTCGAAAACTACTGCAACGCGATTCAGGGACGTTCAAGATGTGGAATCGCGCCGCTTCTTGTTGCGACTCTTGGAGAGTCCCGAAGAGCTGTCGACACATATCAAGACGTAAGTGCTAACCTCAATTATCGCCAGTATTGTGCTGACGATACTGTCGTAGTGAAGCGAGTGCTATAATTCTGAAGATCACGTACGGCTATAACATCGAGCCGCGCAAACCAGATCCCTTAGCCCTGTTGATAGAGCAAATGATGCACAATTTTGGACTTGCGTTCGTCCCTATGAGCTGGCCGGTCGATTACCTGCCGATACTTAGGCATTTCCCAGAATCCTTTCCAGGAATGTCCTTCAAGCGCATAGCCAGAGACTGGAACAACAATATGCGCATGGTAGTCGAAATGCCGTTTCAATTTGTTAAGAATCAACTTGCAAAACAATCCCATCAGTCATCTTATGTGTCTTCGGTTATCAAACAACATGATGGCGATGTGGATGAAGAGACCGAGGTTGCGATTAAGCAAACGGCTGCAGTCATGTACGCCGGAGGCGCTGATACCACCGTTTCGTCCCTTCGTGGTTTTGTTTTGGCCATGCTACTATTCCCAGATGTTCAGAGGAAGGCACAACAAGAGATTGATTCCGTTGTCGGGACTGATCGACTTCCTCGTTTCGAGGATCGTGATAGTCTTCCGTACGTCAATGCCTTGGTGAAAGAAACACTCAGATGGATCCCCGTCGCTCCACTGGGAGTGGTTCACACAGCCGATGAGGATATCCAGTATGAGGATTTTGTGTTCTCAAAGGGGACAATCTTTATACCAGCGACATGGTGGTTTCTTCATGATCCATCGATCTATACAGAACCATCTTCTTTTGATCCAGATAGGTACCTGGAACCACGAAATGAACCAGATCCCAGTCTTCCCGCATTCGGATTCGGTCGCAGGGTTTGTCCTGGACGGTTCCTGGCTGACGAGAGCCTATTCATCACTATTTCACGCGTCTTGTCGACGCTCGATATCAAGAAGGCTGTTGACGGGTCTGGTAACGAGATTGAACCTAAGATCAATGTCGCTCCTGGCGTCATTGCTCATATTCATGACTTCCCATATGACATCAAGCCGAGGAGTGAGAAGTTTGCGGATATGATTAGGCAGGTTGAGATTGAACATCCGTGGGACGAAGGTGATGCTCGTTTTCTTGACGAGAAGCTAGTTTGAGAGTAGGCTAAAGCTTAAACCGGACGGGAGTGAAAAGTCTGGTGACATATTTTCAACGGCATTAACGCTTTAGCAAGATTTAGTAAGTATATAGCAATTAATAAAAGTTGTCTGATTGAAGGTAACATCCGCGGAAATCATTTATCATACCGCAGCATAGCCAACCAGAGTGAACCTATTATAGATCCAATTATTGAAAAAGCCAGAACTACATCAAGTTTCTCAATATTACTCCAAACTCTCTACGTATTACTATGATAAATGTTACGTAACTGGATTTCAGAATAATATGATCATGCAATATCCGGAGTATATATAGGTAAAAGGAAACGAATATGGTTACAGAACGTAAAACGCGCTTAGTTTCAGATCTATGAGTCGAGTTTTCTCAGACCGCCATTCAATAAATGACAACAGACACAGAATTCAAAAGCACAATCTAAAATGCATCTCGACCACAAGATCCCATGGCACTTGCTTGCTCCCCATTTCTCTCTTACGACAGCTGATGAAGTTGGCAAGTATAACCTGGCTCTGCGAGGTTTGCCAGAGCAAAAAGCAGTCATCGATCACTTTAATCGCGTGTTCTTCGCAACTATCCGGGAATTTTCCGATACGGAAGCTACGAAAATTGACTCAGAACCAGTTCGTGAAAAGCTCTTTTCCGACGATGTCCTCTACTACGCTGAACGCCACTTCGGTCTCGATACCCATGAACGAAACTCCGCACTTCATAATCCGCTGAGCTCGTCGCATCAGGACCTTGGATACTGGAAACGCCGAGCGAAGGATCCAGATGGTGATGGCGAGCCATGCTACGGCACCTCCGATGCCGACCTGGCAGACGCGGCAAAGATGCTGGTCATCGTAGCTGCTACCGCCGAGAACAAAGCTACTCGTCAGGAGGCTTTATCCGCGCTTGTACATCTTTCCAAACAGGTTCCAATCTCAGATCTGCGAGGCCTTCACTGGGGTCACTCCTTTGGACTAAATCTAGTTGCCACCATGGCCATGGAGATGTACATCTTCCTTAACGTCATCGAAGCTGTCAGGTCTCGTGGAGCGGAACAAGTGCCGTTACTATCTGTTCAACAGCTGCTGTCAGTTCTGGGTGGCCACGCCCTAGAGAACTATGACTTTCCCGCACAGAATATCCCGCATCGAGCATTTTGGCACTCTCTTGGGGTTACCGAGTCGTGGGTCAACGGTCGGCGATACGGTACTGTTGAAGGGGACGTGATGGTTGTTGATCCGTTGGCAGATGGGTCGGATGAGGTTCAGCAAAAGGCACGAGGGAATCTAAAAAAGTATCTGAAGGATTGCTTCGCGATTCTATACGTTTATGATGTCGTTCTGAAGAATGCGGTTGGGACTGAGAGGGCGGATGAGCATTGGCTACATGACCTTGCCTGGGTGTTTGAGTGGCTATGAGGACTGAACTGTTAACAAGATTTGATGATCCAGTGAATGTTACTTCGCAGAGGTATTTCTGCCAGCACACTGTCGTGAGAATGAGGAATACAACGGCCTTCAGTCGAAGCGGACAAAGAATTCCAGCTGTTAAGATAAACTTGAAGATAAGTAGTTGCATTCATACCAGTGTGATCACTGGTAAGTTATCCTTAGCTTCCTTCTCAGGTTCTCGTCCCAACATCTCTGTATGAAGATACATAAATCCTAGTCTCTGATATTCCTCTTCTCCTTCCACCTGTCTAATGATCAGGGCTCGGTATGGTTCTTCTCCATATTTCGGCTCAACCTTTACTAAAACCAATGCAAAAAATTCCACTCCTTCTAGACTTTTCACTATGCTAAGCGCCTCTTGTGCGGCATCTTCAGCCATGAAATCGAAATCAAAATGCGCATAGGCACCCCCAGGACTGCCGTTCTTAGTGCGCACCTTTGGATTTTTGTCGAGAATGTAACCTGGTCGACTAGGGTCCCAGTCCTCGATAGCAAAATAGAGACGCTCCATCGGCGCCCGTATTTCAATCGTTGCCCTTGTAACCTCGCCGTATGGGTTTGAGGATCTCAAATCCACCTGCACGTCTAGCACATCAGCTAGAGTCTCGTAATCATCGAGGACATTGTTGCCCGGTATTCCATCGATAGATACCCATGACCAGGAAGGCGACCTATACTCGTCTGTGCGTCTGCATCGTATGCCAGCCCATAGTAGTCCTTCCACAAGGTAGGACCTCCAAAGACCAACCACGTACTCATCATCTAGCTTTTTCGCAAATATACTTGCAAGACCAGAAATAGCTGGAAGTTTATCAGAGGCTCTGGTCAATTTTCGCGTACCATATTGCCGCAGAAGTTTACGCCATAATGACAGTAGCGTCGCTTTGGAGTCTTGGATGTTATCGTTTTCGCGATTTGTCTTGCGTCCAATCTGCTTTGTTGTTTCGGACGTTTCGTCGGAGTTGTTGCTGACACTTTCGAATCGATCTTCGAGAAAAATCCCATCCTCGCTCTTAAATCCTTGGTCGCATTCGAAAAACATTTGTTGGCTGCCATAATGGAGCATCCGACGTGACAAGACGTGTTCTTGTAGACACCAGCCACGATCCGATAGTGGCTCATCCGGAAGATCAATGTATTCTCTTGGCTGGGCTTCTTCTCGAAAGGGAAGATTGAATGCTGAAACGTTCCCTCGTAGGGGGCCAGACGCGTACTCAATCTCAGCATATTCCCTCACCGGTCTTTCGCCAAAGAGTCCCCCAGAACTGTCCCTTGAACTTGAGGCACTGACAGTCAAATAGGCATTGGAGTAAATCGACAGCATATTAGCTGATTCGTGATCCCAATCCTCGTGGTCATCTTGACATATGCATATACTGTCTACCCATAGATATCTTATACCTAACTGTCGGGTCAGATATATAGCATCTTGGTGTGTTTTTGGCAGATCAGAAATTAGGATCTGGCGTTTCCGATCTTCGAGCGACCGCTTGGTGGTCAGAAATCCCGGCGCCTTACCCCAACAATAGCTGGAATGTGTGTTTTAGCTTCAAGGTTTGTGCCAGGTTATCAGGTCGGCCATACCTTAAAGCGATGTATTTGCCGAATTCATTTCCACCTGTTTCGCGGAGCTTTACAGTGGAATTGTTGGCATCGTCACCAACGTCGATCACGCGAGCTGGTAAGATTGTTTCGGTGGGTTTGCAGGTCCGATGTTCGTTACATTCCTCAACCCAATTGCGGGCTCTTGAGATTGCAGTCCAACTCCCTCCTTGTTCTTCAACGGGCCGGCCACGGATGATAGACTCAAGAGGGTCACCTAAATAAGTCAGCAAGACCGATCATAATGCATGATCATCGGGAACTGGTCTTGTCCTACCATCTCTTACACAAAGTCCCAACGCTGCCACCAGCCTTAACTCTTTTTCTCTTGCTACTTTTTCAGTGAAGCTCATGACCCAAAAGCCATCGCCACCCACTGCCCGCTTCACAATCCAAAGTTCCCACGTCGGCCAGTCATATTCCTCCACAGTCTTGTATTCTCCTTTGTGCTTGAGTTCTTTTAGTTCCGACTGGCAAGACTCAATTTGATAGAGAATCAGCCGGCAAAGATTGCACCTGGATTCCCTTGCCGAGTTTTGTAAAGCCTTCAGGCTTTGACAATGTGGAAAGCCTTTGATGTTTTTAGGCCATCCGAGAAAGGTTTGGTGGTGTGGCGTCCAAGTCTTCTCGGTAGGAAGATCGGGCGGAAATCAAGGAAGGTCGTCCCAGGGAATTCGACGGCATACATTGCACAAGTCCATATTTAGATGCTCGAGGCGGTTGTGTTGTGAAAAAGGTTCAAAACAGCTGTTTACTAAACGGCCTCCTGAAGCCTGGAAGCTAAATGATCGTATGCCTAGAGCTCTTGAGAACTATCCTACTACTGTTAAAATCGGCTGTTAATAGGAAGAATGCGTCAGATTAAACACTAGTTTGAAAATTGAGATAAAACCATGCCGTTTTGAAAGCAGAAATATCTTATTATTTACTTGTTATTTTACTACTCCCTGTTAGGTCAGCTTACACCTTGGGCATTAATGCATAAGAGCCCGATCGGAAAATGTAGGATATCTACCCTGATTAAATCTGACCAAGGTCGAATGATTGACTATTACGGACATGCAAAGTCCGATTCAGTCGTTTTGAAAGCATGGATATTTTGGATAGTGTACGTATTGTCATTACCACCGGCGATAGGTTCGCCAGTGCTGTAGGCAATGCCAGTACAAAGAAGAATTTCCGCGCTGACATGTCACAGATTGTCTCCCAGGAAGCGAAGGAAGTCTCTTTCACGGCGGCCAACTCGTATGTCTATAGCACCCTAACGCCAACCTTGCAAATAATATAACCCTAGTCTGTGTGTGACCAGGTTTACCAATGAAATGGAATCATGGTACTGGAGTCTACTTGACTACATTATCAGTCTTGTCCTCAAAACTGTTGCTTTCAGTAAAGAAATAATCGCGGTTGAACTCCTGAATCCGAGCCACAATATCCTAGATCGGTGGCAGTATTTACGCGATCGGGGGTGAGATGAATCACCTCAGCGGTAAGAAGCAGGGTGAGAGGATCGGCTCTTTTTATTCAGTTGTTTATCTATTTATTATAGCTTTGTACTGGACCCCAAGTTTTCTCGGTTCTTCCTACGATTGTCAACTAAAAGATATGTAGAACAAAAACTCGATAAATCAAACCATGAGGTGACTTGATTAACCAACTATCCGAACAAACAGTCATATGACTCAGCTATCAACGTAACAACGATCATAATCAGGGCGATACAAGATGCTTCTGCCAAGCTGTATGTACAGTAGCTGGGTGGAAAGTTCATCCCGACAGACCCAAATTCAGAAGTTGAACTTGTGAAGATTAATCCGTCCATGTGACCTCCGTTATCCCATTGCCTACCCTGAAGACAAGTCAATGTTATCGACCGTATTTTCAACTGGGGGGCTCCATCTTTGATAGAACCAACAGTGCCGTTGCATACGCACCGCAAACGGGCGGCACATGGGGCGAAGATGTGCTGCGAACGTCCTTTGGGGATAATATGTCTCTGTCATGTGAGTTTCGACATCTATCATCCAACATTTTTTACAGTTCATCCTAAGAATGCTAACAAAATGGCCAGTTTGCAAAAATGCTATGCAGCTGCGTTGCTAGACGACCCCTGCTCAATTTATCTCAGCCAAAATCACAATTCCAATTTCAGTTCCAAAGAACCGCCGCATGCCTCTTAGCAGTGAGCCATGTATGCCACGTCGCTAGGCACTTCGGGTGGAGATCGTCCTCGCGCCTACATTGTCAATTCACATTGTAGAATTGATAAGTCTCGTTTCTGCTTAACCCCTCATCCAAGTTTGGATTAGGACAAGGCTCAACGGAACCACAACTTGAGAGCTGAAATGCATGAGAAACTAGCAGGATTGGCTAAACTACGATGTCAGGCTTTTCTACCACACATAAGTTAATACTGATGTAGATAATCTGCAACATTGTAAATCTGTTATTTGAACGCTTTGACATTACGTTTTGTGACCCAAAAGTTACGTCCCCAGCCCCCCGGCCCTATAACTGCAGCTTAGGTATTTAAAGATTACTGCGTTTGAAAGCGATCGGTTCTTTTGGAAGCAACCTACCTTTTCCCTTATTGCTAAATTGTTCGCCTTAACACATCACTTCATACACTCCTGATCCAGTAAACAACATCGCTTTCCGCTACGATACCTTGCCCGATAATGGATTCTTCCGCATATTTATGCTTGGGCCTGGAGATACGGGTGACAGCCTGCGTGGCAGGCTCGAGACATATTCAGGAGACAAAGCTCCTCCATATGAAGCACTCAGTTATGTATGGGGATCTCCGGATCGGACTAGAAACATGGAATGCGACGGCAAAATCTTTCCAATCACTGAGAGCCTAAACGAAGCGCTGAGACATATTCGCTCAGCTTATAGCCCCCTCTTCATCTAGATTGATCAGATCTGCATCAACCAGAGCGACCGTGACGAGCGTCGTGAGCAGGTCACCATTATGAGGGAGATCTTTGCCAATGCTAAAATGGTTAATGCTTGGCTTGGTACGGAAGGCGCAGAACAAGCGGAGTCTTTCGCCAGAGTTATCTCAATAATGGCGTCTAACAACCACATGGTCATCATCAAGGGCAATCGAGCTTTCCCCAGAGATGACTACTTGCAGAAACGTCATCTTCCGAGTCGAAGTTCACCAGTTTGGGCAGCATTTAACGACATGCTCAACTTGCCGTATTTTGAAAGGGTTTGGATCATCCAAGAAATCGCAGTTTCATCACAGTTCCAGCTCCTCTGGGGCAGCGTGATAATCTCGGGACCTACGTTCCGTGCTGCGCGAGAATGGGCAATAATGCAGAGTATGCACGTAGCAGAACCAGATTGTTTACGTCCTAGTCCATCGTTAGCTCTTGGGAGAGCTAGTGTGACTTTTGATATCAGGCGTACGGACTGGCTGGGCCTCGTGACCTTGACCATGGGACACCAAGCTACTGATGGGCGCGATCGAATATTCGCGTTGATTGGCTTAGTTGAAGAGCCAGGTTACAACATTATCCCGGACTATACTAAAGAGGAAGCGGACGTGTTCAGAGACCTCACGCTCCAGGTCATCTCCCATTCAAAGAGCCTTGAGATTCTAAGCCACTGCCGAGCGAAACGTCTGGAGGCCGCAGAACACCCACTTTGGGTACCTAGATGGATCCAATCAGAAGACGAGCTTCCGAGTACACTAGACGAGCATGATTTCAATGCGTCGAAAGGGTCCGAAGTGTCACTTGACAAAGGCAATACTAGCCCGGCAGTTCTGGCTTTATCAGGCCTTCAGGTCGATGTGGTAATGGACGCTGGTACCACTATGACTACAGAAGGCGCTTTTGCAATCACCAACTCAATGCGATTGATTGAAAAGCATCGGCAAGTGTTTGCAGAGAGAAACGGATCAAACCCTATGGAGCCGTTGCTGCTGTCTATGATAGCTGGTCGAGGCAAAGACATATTTGGAGGCGAAGCGGGACCTCTATATAAGGACGACCATCTCGATAGTTTTCTTGCGTTTTCCCAGGGCGCCTTTACGGAATTTCTACAGGGTGGTCATATCCGCGATGCCAAACTACTTCTCGGCCTCATGAGCTCCGCCTTTGAAGCCAGTGCCTCAGCTACCCAGGAAGAGCCAATTTATCAGTCAGAAGATATATTCAGGTGGTTGACAAACCTCTTCACTCAACTCTATGAGGGCTCAGAAGAATCAATTACGTCTTGCTTAAAGATGTTTAAAACAATTGGACAAGGTATAGGGAAAGGACGGGAATTTGTAGAATACTTCTTGGATGCTGCATTATACCGGAAGTTTTTTATCACAAAGAAAGGTTTTATTGGAATGGGTCCTCCTTCTATGGAAATAGGTGACAACGTGGCTATTATTTTCGGGGGGCCTACTACATACATTGTAAGACCTTTGCCGGCTTTGCATGAATATAGCTTCCTAGGGGAGTGTTATCTACATGGAATGATGGAGGGCGAGGCTATAGAGATGTTCGAGAGGAAAGAGTTGACAGAATCGTATTTCTTATTAAGATAAATGATAGATGTTTCTTTCCAAGACTTACTCTCTTTCTTTAAACTTTCAAACCAGTCAAGGTGCGAAGCCGAGATGAAGCTAACGATCAATGCCACTTCGTCATTGGGCTTCGGCAAGAGGTATCTCCGAGGCGGAGAAGACGGAGATGAGTCAGCTTAATAGCAGTTTGTACCCTTTTTGTCTTCTCCGAATACTCCATGTGATCTCCGATGATGCAAAGACACTAACCACTATGAACTCAAACCCCGAGGTTTCACTCGGAATGAGAAGGCAGCGCAGATACCGTACGCCCATCAGCTGCCATCCTTGTCGGCATAGCAAACTACGATGCGACCGACAGACTCCTTGCGCATCATGTCGGCGGAGGAATTGTATTGCTCAATGCAGGTACACTCACGAGAGAATGTCGCCCGCAGCTCCGCCAGATGATAACAACCTTGCTACTCAGCCTACACCTCTGCCAGGGCCTCTGCGATCACCAAACAGTTCCCAGAGGGATGATGTCATTAGTTCACAGACTTCTACCCCTTCAGTACTCTCAACGCTCGGCGACACTGGCCAACAACAGCAACGAGACCAGCCTCACCGCAACCACTACCAAGACTTCACTCAGTCTCATTGGGATACAGTGTTGCAGAGACCAACTGATTACACTGGACGTCTCAACCTTACAGCTCAGGGCACCTTTCTTCAACCAGAAGCTTTGTATTTCCCGTTCCCTCTTGCTGTCGAGGTAACAGTCAATGATCTGATCAGCGCCTTGCCACCTCGCGAGTCGTGTGAATATCTAATCATTCAGTACTTCACCCGCATATCTCCTTTCTTCCATATACTCCACGGACCGACTTTCCAGAACCAATTTGCAACATTCCTCAAAGACCCAGCTAGTTGTGATTTATCATGGCTAGCGTTGCTTTTTCTCGTATTTTCTGCAACTTTGAAGACAATTGACGAAAACGACAACGTCATTAGTTCTATCACGCCAAATCCCTCCCATAGCCCCAACACAGCAGCAATATCAGACAGATATCGCGCTTTGGCTATGATCTGTCTTTGTAAAGATAGATTTCTTATTCGTTATCGCTTGAGTACATTGGAGGCATTGCTTGTCCTTGTATACACGATCAGTCATAACGAGGGAGCTGAGCAAAGTTGGGTCATTCTTGGTTAGTCTTGTCCTACATTGTCCCCGGCTCCGTGAAAGTCTAACACCTGCTTCCAGGAATGGCGTCGAATATCGGCATAGCATTGCAGTGCAATGCAGCTAAGCCAGATCCGAATCTAAGTTTTATCGAAAGAGAACGTCGCAGTCGATGCTGGGCCGGCATACTTCTGTTGCATACTTACCAGGCTATGCTGTTTAAAGATGTCGATATGTCATCTCTTATCAATGACTACACAACTATGCCCGCAAACGTTAACGATACTGATATTTTGGAAAGTCGTATTCTACAACCCTCAACACAACCGACACAAATGTCTGTCATGATATTTAAGATAAGCCTCTTTCAACTTTCGGCTCGCATATGTAAAGAACTGTCAGACGCAAAGCCACTCACCGAAAGTAGGCTCATAGCTCTGGATGCCGAGGTGGCTTCCGAAGTACAGCGCTGGGCTTCCGTATTTCTCGTGGATGGAACCCCAAGTCTTCTTAACTCATCTAGCTACGCTCTTTGGTACGGGCTCGATGTCTATGCGCATCAACTATATCTCCTTCTACACCGGCCGTTCTCACGGCCTACCAATCAACCACGTTATCGACCGGAATCAAGACAGAAGTGCATCACATCAAGCTTAGCACTTCTTGATATCTATCGGAAATGGACGGAGCTTCCTCATTTTAGCAACTATAGATGGTATGCAAATGGCGTGGTTGGATCTTGCGCTCTCCATGGCGCTGTTACACTGGCATCGTGCCTTCTGGAACAAACTGATCAGGAGGTTGATAATTCCGCCGAGCGAAAGGCATTTGATGCTGCAGTTTTGCGTCTAAATAAGTTACAAGAACGAAGCTCTCTTTACGTAAAAGCATACCCTGTCCTTCGGCAGCTACAGTGTGTTCCCTATTGATTGGAGTTGGAATAAGACTAACAAAACAAATAACAGATCGATGCTCTCTCCAGACAGTATTCATTGGTCCTCTGAAGCTACTCAGGAGTTTGGAACTAATTTTGACGATTGGATAGATAACGTGCAGTGGCTCGATCCTGAGTCCATAGATTGGGTAATGTGAAGATCGTTGTCTCATTTTGCCTATTACTAACATTACTAGACCTTCTGGGACGAGATCCTGAAGTCAGGCCTAAGTGAAGTTCCTTCTTAAGAATTACCTTTTTGGAGAGCTCAATACTTTCTCAAAAAGGATATTCAGAAATTATATGTCTACTAGGTATTTGGAACATATGAAAGGAGTATGCTGGTCGCCAGAGTTCATGTCCTATTAAGTTAGATATTTGGAAGCCAACAAACTACTCAAAATCGCAGTTTCCTGTTTTGCTCTCGTGTATTCCCACGAGCTATGTACTTTACCCATTTTTTAGCTTTAAATCGAAGCCCAAGCCTTGTCAATATTCCTATAAGTTCTCAACTGGAAGATCTGCATATGTAATTCGTACACTTGGAATCCGAATATCCTACCGGGCTATTACTTGCTACTCGGGATCGGAGTTTAGGTGTCGAAGGATATTTTGCGGAGATCAACACAACATTGTTCAAGAAACGGAGATATCTACTGTATCTACCCAGAAGTGAGTTAATACATTTCCAGCCCAGCTCAAAGCAGGAAAGTGCGTAAAATGTTAATCTTCGATGTTCCAGGTTCCTGGCATTGTAATCAGAAATAATACCCCATATTCCTACCAAGTCGAGGTAAGGGAAAGCCTCCGGGTTATCGCCGACTTGTGTTCCCCGAGACTATCTCCGGGGTCTCCGTTCACATACTTGGCTTCTGACAACGCTATAGATTTTCATGCAATCTGCCTAATCACAACTCAGGGTTAGTGCTTTTCTTTTCCGTTCACACATCTACAAATTGAGCGAGTCTACTTGCCCCACACCGAGTCAATATGCCGAGATGGCCATGGTTATTTCATCGTCGAGAGCCGGTGAATTGGGTCGGCTATTTGGACAGCGAGGACCGTCTTTGTATTTACATCGCTGATGGATATTACCATTCCAGCTTCACGTACCAATCACTTCCATCGGGAGATGATACCTTCGTATCTTAAGCCCGTGTGTGCACTACGGTGATTTGAAGTGTCTGACTCTACTCGATATCTTCATCTTGTTGCGGTTGAGAAAGGGCGTGATTGATTGCTAGATCCAACGTTACACATCATTGAGTCATGACCGATGAGCGGAAGGTTTCCGCTGATACGTAGCGCCTTCATCAGATAAACATATTGTTCTTATCAATCTAGTTACTAGTAATTCGACACGTCCCACGAAATTTGGCTCCGATTGCGGGTGCAAAAAATGGTGCCTTTCCCCGAAATGAACCACATATAAAGGTTGGAATTTGCTGATTGATAACGGATTATTAGGTCCACAGCAAGTCGGACAAACCTGCATGCACGTTCTTGATCATTTCCGACTGGTCCGGAGCTTCATCCCTGCTATTACTGTCACACCTATTTGACAATCATGTCATACAGCATTGCTGTGCACGGTTGTCTCTTAGCCAGCCGTCCATTGACCCGAACAACTCTTCATTCTTTCACTGCTTTTCGCCGTATGTCTCGGTATCAAAACTTTGATGCTTTTTCCTCCAATGTATCCAACAGCATCGTGGCTTCCAATTATCCAACATTGACTGCCACGTCTCACCACTCCGACACTACATCTCTTGCCGCACCATCTGGTCATACATCTACCATGAACCGTGTCGACCAGGACCCTCCTACATATAAGATCCTCATCGTTGGTGGTTCTTATGCTGGTCTTTCGGCAGCTGTCAATCTCCTTGATCTCCAGCGGGGTTTGCAGCCGCGCCAAAGCAGAGAGCCCTATGTGCACCAGCGCCAACTCCCAAAACATAATATTGAGATTACAGTTATAGACGAGCGCGATGGCTTCTGTACGTACTTTGGACTCTGAAGAGCCGATCGACAGGAAAAAGAAAGAAACTCGCTGACACGTGATATTGACAGACCACCTTGTCGGATCACCTTTGGCTTTGTTTGATGGGGAGTATGCTAAGAAGACATGGATCAAATTTCAAGATATACCAGAAATACATAATTCGGGTATAAATCATTTACACGGAACCGTAGCGGAAGTCGACTGTGCTGAAAAGAAAGCAGTAGTCATTGATAGAGCCACCAAGACAAGGATGACACAGTCCTATGATATCCTTGTCGCGGCCTCAGGTCTACGACGTACATGGCCCATTGCACCTAGAGCGCAAACGAAAGAAGAATTTTTATCGCATATAGGGCGCTTTATGTTCAGCTCTGGAGATGCCTCACGTGGTGTCGTGGTCGTTGGTGGCGGGGCTGTCGGCGTTGAAATAGCTGCAAAACTCAAGACGCAGATCTCGAAGCTCACAGTAACCCTCGTTCATTCACGAGATACGGTTCTAGCATCAGAGCCGATTCCTAATGACGCCAAGGAGAAGATCCTCGAGCTATTGAGGGACAGTGGTGTTAAGGTATTGATGAATCATCGTTTGAGCAAAACTACTGATACACAGACGTTGGATGGACACCATGAGATCAACCTTGAGTTTGACAATGGGACGCAGATGGTGGCCAGCAAAGTCATAAACGCCATCTCACAGGGCGTGCCCTCAACAGAGTATCTACCAGCATCAGCTCTCAATTCGAATGGTTACGTTGAGGTCCTGCCAAAGTGAGTCGCTTCGCCCCTCGAATTATCTGCACAGCCGGCTTACATTCTAAAGTTTGAACATGAAACCAGGAACGCCAAATTATCAAGATCATTTTTCAGCAGGCGATATAGTGCAGTGGCCAGGAATCAAGCGTTTTAGCGGCGCGATGCACATGGGGCAACTAGTCGCACAGAATGTCCATCAGCGCATCATACAGAAGCTCACTGGCAAGGAACCTGCGATGAAGGACCTGGAAGAGTTCCCGCCTATGATTGCTGTCGCCCTTGCTAGAAGCGCTGTTGCTTATACACCGCATACGGGCGTCTTGTGGGGAGACGATGTGCTTCAAACATATTTTGGGGACGACATGGCCTTGTCATGTGAGTTTACAATCAACTATTACTAGTTTCATCACTCAACTGGAACAACTCTGATCAAATGGACAGTTTGCAAGAGTACTATGCAGCTTCGCTGCCAGACGGCCGCCACAGAACCACGGAGCTCGACTGAAATGTAGGCTCTCAATGCCTAGACTTAACTGTGTGTCGTGGGAGGAGGAAATAGGAATATGAGAGTTCAGGGGCTTTACGACGGTAAGTTCATATTAGATGCGGTTAACACAAAACCGTGATTCAGGGCTGGTTTTGGAAATTCAGGCCTGGTTATGGGATGTGTACCGGAAGAATATGGTGTGGGTTGCGGGGAAGTAGGTGGGACTAGCGGTACATTAGATAGTAGTTGCGGGCAGCGTTTGACTGCGGGGATGCCGGGGGGGAATATACATACCTGAGCCCCATCTTCGCCTTCCCCCGGTTTCTTCTTTTCATCAATTCATCTTGGTCAAAATGCCGAATCCAATTCAAGCTACAAACAACCGCCGCATGCCTCTTAGTTGTGAGCCATGTCGTCGACGGAAGATCAAGTGCCCACGCAATAACAGTCATGGCCGATCTCCTTGCGAAACTTGTGTACGCAGGGGTATACCTGTTGCCGAGTGTGTCTATCTCCGAGATCAATCTTCACGGAATAACGTCCCCATTCCCCGACATGGCGGCGACTTAGCTCTGTTGGCTCGCATCGACCGACTGGAACACTTATTGCAAGAAAGTGTCTCGAGTGCAAATTCAGAGCCCAGAAAGCTAAATACAGAGATAGACCTGGACCCTGAACCACAACCAGAACAGGTGCCGGATTTATTGTCGCCAGAATCGACCCTGCATCAGTCGGCGACCACCTGGTCTCCTACCCGAAGTGATCCGTCTCTCACCCAACCTTATCTAAGTATGCCGCCAGCAGGAGTCATTATCCGATCTGAATCTGGCCACGAACGATTCGAACCAACGTCTTCACAATGGTCGTCTGTAATTCAAAGCAATCCTGTTGTGAATGGCATCAAGACGGACATGGATGACAACACATCGGGCACGATGCCGTTTTCCATGATCAACTCAAGCGCCGCAGACCTTCTGGACTTGCTCCCTCCTGCCTCGTATTGTGAGCAGCTTAAGAAGCTCTATTTCGATACTTTTGCACCAGTCAGTTCTACGGCGTGCTATGGTCTTCTCACCTTCCCATTAATAATAGCATAGCTTTTCCATATTCTCCACGACCCTACGTTCGAAGTGGATTACCTTCGCTTTCAATCCGACCCCGAGAATGTATCCTTGCCATGGCTTGCGCTGCTGTTTGCCATACTAAGTATAGCCGTCATCGCCCTGCCGCCAGATAGTCCGCTTCTTCGAGAGCTGGGAAAACGCAATTCTGCTCTCGATAACATGTCCCTACTGGGTAGTCGCTACAGAGCAGGAGTCATGAAGTGCCTCGAAGCAGACCACTATCTCTGGAGGCATAATCTGAACACTCTGCAAGCTATGGTAATTCTGATCTACGGAATCAACCATACTCATGGGCAATCTTGGGCGTTGCTCGGAGTGGCACGGAATATCGCTCTGTCGCTTGGGTGCCACATCGAACCAACAGCCTTCCAAATGGAGCCAATCAGGGTGGAAGAAAGACGTCGATGCTGGGCTGGACTCAAAATGCTTTACACAATACAGAATACGACTTTAGGCATGTTGGATGCCACTCATTTACCTTCGACAGTGAAGCCACCGCTTGATATCAACGATGACGATATTGTGGTTGGCTGTCAAATCCCCCAACCACGAGACGGGCCGACCCAGATGTCATATTTGTTACTCAAGTTTGAGCTATACGATGTCTGCACGCGCATCTGTAGCCAGATGTTCGAGACATCACGCACACTGGAATACGACAATATCCTGGCTCTCGATGCAGAAATATCGGCTATGCGAGAAAAGCTCAACTACAAATACCTGTTCGACGTCTCAATCGCAGCCCACCATGCTGTCCAACTGAATATCCTTTTCGGCTACACACACCAGCTTACGCTCCTACTCCACCGACCGGTCCTACGCCAAGGCGCCTCTGGCTATGCTCGAGAACACTGGCTGGCTTCCCAGAGTAAATGTATCGAAAGTTCAAAGGAACTGCTTGGCATACATCGTACACTTCATGAAAACTCGGACTTTTATCCGTACCAGTGGTATAACCGCGGACTGGGAAGTTTTCATGCGTTTCATGCTGCAGTTTGTCTTGCTCATATCTACATGAGCGACACCAATCTTGATCTTTCAATCAAGAATTCCTTTCGAGACCTTGTTCGCGACTCACTACCAGTATTTCGACATTTAATGGAAACCGGGATTAGTAAGATTTGTACCAAAGCCACTCCCGTTCTAGAAAAACTATTGTACGTATGGACTGCATTGGCATGATTGTACACTGCTAATTGTAACAGGAGCATTATTAATCCGCAGGATAGTCGTGACTCAAGTACCGGGAGTGAATCTATATACCATCACCCAAGTTTGTCCCGTGAAAACGATACAGAGCTATTGGACGAGTACATCGAAAACCTGGCCCCCCAGCAATGGCTATCCCCTTCCAACATGGGTTGGGAAGGCTGGGCCACGATTTTAGAGCATGGGTCTATGGAAAATGTATTCTGAGCGGTTGGAAATGACCATTGGCTATTGTCAGTTATTCAGACCAACGTCAAAAGTCTTGAATGCCACAGAAATCCAATACCTACACATGAACAATTCGTTGAGGACGTGTCGCACAAATCTCGAGAATTCTATCTCTACATATCAATGATAGTTCATACCTGGAGTTGGAGACTCTGGGAAACCCATCGAAACCCATAACAGTTTAGGAGAGAACATTGTTTCAACAGGTGGAGTAGTGACGGCGAGTAGAACACGAAGTGAACAAAAGCTACTAATATAAGGCCACATTCAAGTTCTAGGAAACATGTATCTTTGCGTCTTCTAATCTCTTGTGAAATCTTGAGATTAATTGTAATGGCAAATCGAGACATTTTATCTACAAAGGGTCATCATTCGACAGAATGATAACATCAGCCATCAGTTGGCTTGAACACATACAACGATCACAGGTCCTTCTCATGCCTCTTTGTACATCGGAAAAGTGGGAATCTCGAAAGGAGTGACACCTCCAGCAAAAAGACCTGCACAACCCGCCCAGTCTTGAAGGAGTTATTAGTAAGAGCATGTCTCTGAACGTCGGACAACTTACAACTCATAATAGCGACTAAATATCCAAAGCCGTAACCTGTGTTGAGGACGGAAGTGCTGTTTACCATATTGCCAACAGCAAGTAAGATAAGGCATATATCCAATGCTAGGAGGTCAATAAAGAGAACCCAGGAGCTCCGGATTGCAGCTATTGTATATATGACTGTGAGGATGAACCAAGCCCATAGATACATGGCAATCGCCTGCTGAAAGTCTGAACTCAAAGTACCTGACTTATCTGTATAAGCAGCAATAATGCCCGAACCAGGAAGGTAGATCATGCTGTACGAAATGTTGAAGGCCCCATAGGACATAAAGACAGCTGTGCCAAAGGTATTTCCAGTGATGAATTCCATGATTCCGACGATATACTGACAAATGCCGCCGAAGAAGATCAGCACGGCAATCATGACATTAGGCGTCTGGATTCCACGAGCGTGGACACCGAAGCTAGAAATGAGGAAGATGCCTTATTGGTTAGCTGAGATGTTCTCTGAAGGAACTGTTAAGGTGGGTTCGGTATGGTACCTGTGGCGAAAGAGAGCAGACCCAGTGGTGATGGGTTGGCAAAACGCCGATGCACGACAGGGAGAGCTGGCTGTCCGCGATCCTCGACATGACCACCTTCAGTTGTGCAGGGTCGTAGCTTGTTTTCTCCGGTAGACATGGTGCTTCTTGTGATATTCGGAGATTGTTCGGTCCTTCAGTGCTGGAGAATATTAGATAAGGCGTTACAAAAGTTGTCTCCGATCGCACGGGACGGGGTTAATAATAAAGATGCTCACGACAACATGGTCGGTTATTGTGTTCATGGCTACTGAACCTAATTTTGATCATTCTCACTACCGACATATTCCATCCTACCCCAGAAACCATCCCAGGAATGATGCTAAGTTCGAAAAACGTCTGCTGTTATCCTTCAGCCTACCCCGCACTCCGTCATCCCCGTCATCCCCGCCATCTCCGTCATTTCCGCGATCTCCGTCTCCCCCGTCAAAGGAACAGCCAAGCGATACCGTTTTTGGCTGTTATATATCCAACTGATTCTGATTAATCTTAATCTGAACTAAGCATTGTCTAACCAGTCAGCCAGAATGGGTTGCCAGTCTACTTCCAACATCATGCAATACGCTGCCTACGTTGATCCCAACACGGGCTTGCCTCGTGTCGGTCACTTCGATCTGATCAATGGCACCATCCAGCCTCTGAGCTTCGCCTCTGGAACCCCTGTAACCGACCTTTACGAAGTCATAGCTGCAGGAGCCTCGCAAATCATTCCCGACCGCGAGCCGCTCTTGGCCAAAGATGTGAAGCTATTGCCAACCATCTCTGGCCGCGACATTATGGCTGTAGGCAAGAATTACATGGAGCACGCCAAAGAGTTTAACAGCTCAGGCTATGACAGTTCTGATAAAACAGACCGACCTAGCCATCCAGTAATTTTTACTAAAAGGGCTACGTCCATCATCGCTCATGGGGATGTCATACTTCCTCATGCTGAATTCTCACAAACTCTGGATTATGAGGGAGAGATCGGTGTCATTGTTGGTAAGGCAGGATACCGTGTTAGCGAAGCTGAGGCATGGGACTACGTCTGGGGCTACACCATCATCAATGACATGACTGCGCGTGAGCGTCAGCGCGACCACAAGCAGTTCTTCATTGGAAAATCGCCCGATACATTCTGTCCTATCGTAAGTCAATCCAAAGCCAGGCTATGTGTCAGTCAAACAATCTAACTATCTTACACAGGGCCCTGTTGCCGTCTCGAAAGATGACCTGCCATCGGTTCTAAAGGTTGAGACTCATGTCAACGGTGAGCTTAGGCAAAGCTCCACTACCGAAGACCTCATCTTCTCTATTCCCACCTTGATCAGAACTATTTCTGAGGGACAAACACTGCAGCCTGGTGACGTTATTGCTACTGGCACTGTAAGTTAGACCAATCCACTGATTGATTATTGATTGATCATTTGCTGACGCCGATGCAAAGCCCGCTGGTGTTGGTATTGGTAAGAACCCACCGGTTTTTCTACAGCCTGGTGACGAGGTTTCTGTCTCGGTCACAGGTCTAGGAACCTTGTCCAACAAAATTGGAACCACAGAAATTGTAAACCCAACGGTCCATCGGGTTTCATCCAATTCGCCTTTCCGCATTACCAACTCGGCCAAGACCCTTGGTACTGGTATTGGGCTGACCAAATTCAATGGCAAACAATTGAACTACCAGAGAAAAGGATCTGGAAATAACCATATTGTCTTCGTGCATGGATTGGGCGGCACTATGGATTACTGGACCCCATTGATCTCCAAGCTTTCTCTATCTGAGAACAACTCCCTCCACTTGTTTGACTTGGAGGGCCATGGGCTCAGCCCGACGCATCCACTCAGCAAATTGAGCATCGAGTCGTTTTCGACGGACATTCGATCCATCTTTGACGCAGCCAACATTACTTCAGCTGCTCCTGCCATCCTCTTCGCCCATTCTCTTGGGTGCTTGGCGGCCCTCGACTTTACGTTGAAGAACGCCGACCTTGTTGGCAAGCTGGTCCTTGTAGGACCTCCTCCATCACCTCTACCGGAAGCAGCATCCAAGGGCGCATATACCCGTGCGGCTATAGTCAGAAGTACGGGTATGGCGGCTATTGTGGATGCCGTAGTGGATGCAGGAACATCCGGACACTCCAAACAGACGAACCCTCTCGCAATCACTGCCGTTAGGCTGAGTCTTGTTGGCCAAGATCCCGAATCCTATGCCAAAGCAACTTGGGCACTTGCCGGAGCCACCCAGGAGCTCAAGGTCGAGCAGATTCGGGCCAAGACTCTGATCGTTACTGGTGACGAGGACAAAGTTTCTCCCCCTTCTCTATGTGAGAAGTATGTGTCTCGCATCCAAGGTGCACAACTTGTTGTGTTGAACAACGTTGGTCATTGGCATGTTTTTGAGGATGTTGGAGGCGTTGCTCAGGCAGTAAAGAACTTTGTGTAACTACAGTATTTGTCGGAAACATTTAACAACAGAATCTGCATGATGTATAACTATCCCTTCAGTTTATCGTGGTCGTGGAAATTGCCGCGCACGTTTGTACTTTGTAATTTACGCTTGTAAAGCCACTGACATTTTCACCAAACACAACGCTATTATAACACAGTTCATAAGGAGCCACAGGTGGGTTGATGGACCTATGATTATCATATTTCATTATCGTCATCACGGAAAACATGATTCGTATTCTCTGTGTTAAAGGAAATCCTGAATTTGGATGTACCTAATTATCTGAGCTACAGAATTTCCGAAGTCCAACAAATCTTGGGGTTTCCTGGAACCTGTTTCTGATCCCTTTAGTCCGCCCTACCCGAAGCGGTTTACCAAACTCAGACAAATCCTTCTCATTATGAAACCTCCAGAACTGCCACGTACAATTGCTACCTCTAAACGATCTAATGATGCGAGCTCCTCCAGGATGATTGTGCACAAACTCTGTGCAGTCGTAGATAATATCGTCGATTATAACCCATAGGCAGCCGTTCCGGCAGGCATTCGCGACTTGCTCTGCTTCAATGAAAGGCAAATCGTTGTTTTGAGTGGTGATTGGCAATGGCTTGTATTGGCTGGGGCTGCTGGAGTTCTCAATAAACACCACGGACGGCGAAAGATCACCTTTGGTGTCGCAGGCAGCTCGGGCGTTGTTGCTGGATAGTTCTGTTGAGCGAGACTTGGAACTCGACCAAAACATGACGCGTGACAAAGATGCTGAGAGAATAATTGAACTGGGATGTATTGTGAGTGTTTGTGTTACTGTAGCTTAGGACGTGAATAAACGTCTATCGGCAACGAAATGGCATAACTACCTTAACTCCGACGGCCCCGACTCGGCTACTCCAACCCCAAGCCCTCCAAAGTAAGTTGGTGGCGATCACCTGCGTCCCGTAACGCGCCACAGACGGAGATGGCGGTGATGCGCGGGGAAGGCTGCCCCAAGTCGGAGATCAGAATTGCCGTGGAAGAGCTGGCGCATGATTCCGAGCGGAGATGCCTCACAAGCGATCCCCTGTACATAACCATGCTTCCCCGTGGGGTAACTAGAAGCTAAGCTCATATCGCCTAAGCCTAAGGTTTTCAGCTGTCAACGTAACCTCACATACTCTCGACCATGACCAAAGGAGAAATTATCAAGACTTCATGGCCTCAAGGCTCTCACGACTCCTGGTCAGGACAGACAATCTTTACCCAAAACTTCCCTAAGAATGTCGAGTTCATCAACAACTTGAACCTTGATAAGAAGCTCCAGCCCAAAGAGTACGAGATCGATGGAACTCACCCAGAGTCAAAAATTCTCTTCAAGAATGTTAATATCATTGAGTCTACTGGCCGTGAGCCATACATGGGTGACGTCCTGATTCGAGGTATGTTGTCAAGTTTGAATTGAAGCCGCAAACTTACCAAAGAAAGGTGAAAGAATCATTGCTGTTGGTCAAGTCCCCAACAGGGAAGAACTTGAGAAAGACTCTACTGTTCGCGTTTTTGAGGGAAGAGGCAGGACGCTCATGTCAGGCCTTGGAGATGGACATACTCACTTCACCTGGAATGGAGGCGACCTCAACAGACTCGGGGACCTCGAGGTTGAGGAGCATGTTCTCTTGACAATCAAGAGTGCCCAATGCTTTCTTGATTCGGGATATACTATGTAGGCATCTATATACCTCTGCAGCGCTGGCAGTATTGACGCCTCTCTCCCAGGTGTTTTGGAGCGGCCTCAGCTAAAGACCGCCTGGATGTGGTGGTTCGAGACGCTATCAACGCTGGTGATATTCCAGGTCCTCGTTATCTTGCCAATGCAAGAGAGATTGCCAAGACTGATGGCGAATTGGTCGCGGGTATTACGCGATTTGCAGACGGTCCAGAAGGTAAGTCGGTATTGATCTGATCCCGCATAATCCACAAACTAAACATCCGTACTAACGTGACAGAAATGCGCAAGGTTATCAAGTATAATATCGAAACCATAGGCGTCGATAATATTAAGCTCAGCATCTCGGGCGAGGAAATCACCGAGGTTCGTTCTGCGCAGGATTGCTACTTTCACGATGATGAGATGGCTGCCTGTGTCGATGAGGCGCACAAACGTGGAAAGCGACTATGCGCACATGCTCGAGCTAGAGATTCAGTCAAGATGTGTGTAAAGCATGGCGTGGATGTGATATATCATGCCAGTTACATTGACGACGAAGGTTCATACGCCGTCCCTCATTCTTGGTGTTACCAGAAGCTGACTCTGTAGGCATGGAAATGTTGGAACGTGAGCGAGAGAAATACATCGTTGTCCCGGCAATCAACTGGCTGGTTGCCACGACATACGAAGCCGAGGCGTTTGGATACACCCATGAAACTGCAGAGAAAGCAGGTTACAAGCGGGAGCTTGACGTTGCAGTTGCTGGACTGCGCGAAATGCACAGACGAGGAATTGTCGTTCTACCGGGAGGGTAAGACCTCGCAACGACCCTGTCGTCCAAGTATAGTATTGACTTGAATAGTGACTACGGTTTTGCGTGGACGCCTCACGGAACCTATGCGCGTGATCTCGAGCATTTTGTCAAGCTTCTCGGTTTCACTCCGCACGAGAGTATCATCGCTTCAACCGCTGGAGTTGCTGCACTGTTAATGAGAGGTCATGAGCTTGGCAAGATTCAGCCGGGATACTATGCCGATTGTATCCTTGTCGATGGCGATCCCTTGCAAGACATCTCAATCCTGCAGGATCACGAAAAACTCAATGTCATTATCATCAACGGTCGAGTTCACAAGGCAGGAAGGAAGGAGTACTTTATGGACTCGTCAGGGTCGCTGTCGCATGGGATCCCGCATCATTTAATAGGAGACTATCCAGAGAAGGAACAAGTTATGCAGAGGTCATTTTAAATACTCAAGTGGTTTATCAATAACAATATTGCTTTATATTGTTACTGAAGCAGAATATGTACACTACGAAGCCTACTGTGCACAACTTGAACCCTCGACTGTAACTACGAGCCCCATGGTATGGGGAATATGGCATAAGTACTTGTGAATCAAAACCTCGTGCAAGCTGACATGATCTTCAGGGCGGTGACAATTTTCTATGCAAGAGATCGTGATCGAATATGAGGGAAAACAAGGCAACGTAACAATTGCCGATGATTATAAGCCCTAAAATCCTTCAGCTCCAACTTCTTATACCACTTTCATGTAATGATTTGCACAAAGCCAGCTGGGCTCCACCTAATTTGTCTCCGCTGTTGTCCCAATCCAGTAACTCAGCTGTCAGCTGCCAATAACCTACTCAAGGAAATTGCTTCAACTCCACATATAAAGCCGGGGTAACTTGGCTATCTCCACTCTGGAGAAACAGTAAAAACAAGTATATTGGAATCCTTCGAATACATTTCAGCTTTGAAAGATAGAAAGGATTCAGCTAATAATGACGATCGCGGTGTTGACATCATCACTGTAACACTAACATGCTGAGTCTGAGCAGTTTGCATGAGACTCGAGAAGGCTGTGATACCTTCGAGAAAAGTATAAAGACCTGAGACAGCAGCAATTGAGTCAATCATCAACAGCAAGCTTCATTTACTACATTCAACAAACACATTCAACTCAAACATCACATCTCCATCTTCATCAAACCCACAGCCAACATGCCTTCTCCTCGCTCCATCCTTTTCAGCCTTGTGGCAGCTTCCCTCTCCTCAACTGCCGTCGCTGAGCATCTCCGTGCTGTCTGGTCCCAGGGCGACTTCTCCACCATCTCCGGACCCGGTGCTTCCAATGAGCACGGACATAGCTCCGGCTTCTCCATTCTCAAGGATGACGGCACGGCCATCTACAGCCAGGCCTACCCCGACGACCACGCGCCCTGTTATAACACTGGCGACGGTCGAGAATTCTCCATCGGAAACGATCCCTGCTGGGGATCTATCCGCAAGTTCAAATGCAAGTCCAAGTTCAGTGGTGACCCCGAGACCTGCGAGGTTAAGGATAAGGATGGCAACAGTCTGGGAACTGGTGAAGGAAAGACCGACACCACCTTTATTGGTATCGCTATCGCACAAGACAGTGCGTGTGTCGTTGAGTTCGACACTGAGGATGGTGAGGACTGTCCTGTTGATGAGGAAAACAACCTCGGTGTTACCGAAGGCTAGACATGTTTCAGAATGTCTTGGAGGGACATGTATACATTGTTAGCTACACTGTATTTAGCGACTTTATTTTTTAAGCTGAAGCTACCCTACACAACGCATTGGGCAGGCTATATTAATTGAACGAACTTTAAATCTGAAAGACGTAATACCTTCTACCGTGTAAAGTGCATAAACGAGGAATATTTAGACTGGATACGGATTCTAAATCGACCTGAAGCTTAGCTGATGACAGTGTCAGCAACGAGTTTCGTATAATCTCTCTTCCCTCTTCTGTCTACAGGGTGAAAGGGCCCGAAGTTTTCCCATCCATCAAGTCGCCCAGTAATCCATCCCCGCACCTATTCAATTCCTTTGTCCTCCACTTGACTGTGCTATGAAATATTACAAAGAAATTGATTCAATCTTAGATGATGCATCCCTCAGCTCCTGACGCTATGTCCTCTTATATATCACCTGACCAATTACCCCAAGGCTCATCTGTCACATTCCATGACTCCTCGTTCTTCAAGCGGGGTCCAGAAACACCAACCCTCCCAACTCCATCTGAAGTCTTAGCCAGGCCTAACTTTATTCCGCACCCACATGCTAAAGACGCGAAACTGCCCATACCAGCCGTTTTTAAGGAACTTGGGCTGGTGGTCAAACATGGCAAGGACTCCGCCGCGATCATTTCAGAAGGACAGTGTCTTTGGGCCGTTCGTATTTTTTTACCCGAAGTACCTGTTCCAGAGGTTTACGGCTGGACAGAAGAGAATGGCATCTCATTCCTTTATATGGAGTACATTGAAGGAGTCACCTTGAAAGACCGATGGGACGGTTTGACTGCCACAGAGAAGGGGACCGTCTGTGAAGAGCTCAAAAGAATTGTCACTAAAATATCTCATCTACGGCAAGCACCCAATGATCAGTTCATCGGTAGGGTCCCCACATGTACTCAGGAATACTGCCAGAGTTAACAGCCGGATAGGTAACGTTAACCGTGAGTCTTTGAAAGACATGGTGTTTACTGGCACAAACTTCCCCCCAGTTGGTCCTCTTCCTTCGGTAGCTAAACTACACGATTGCATGTCCAACATGTTCAAATGGCCGGCCAAGGTCAGGCATCCAGATCTTGATCTTGCCGATATCATTGACCCGTATCGAGAGATGATGCCGGATGATTGCCCCATCTATTTCACCCATGCAGATCTTAACCCTGTAAACATTATGGTGTCCAAAGAGTCGCCTTGCCGAATCATGGCCATCATTGACTGGGAGCAGTCTGGTTGGTACCCAGCCTATTGGGAGTTTTTCAAAGCTGAGATGACCGCGAAACGTGGTTCAGAGTGGGAGGCTGAATATCTGCCAAAGGTGTTGGATGAGCCTGATCCGAAATGTTACGACGCGTTTTTCGCTTACATCGACTCATATGCACCCTGATTGAGTAGGAATAGAAAAAAGGTCATTCAATCAGTTAAAAGCGGGACCTTACAATTTGACCACAGCATGCTATATCATCTTGCTTGAACTTAACCCTCTTACTTACATCCATAGAAGGTCTTTGTGAGGACAGTGACCACTCATCGTGTTTCTTGGCCGCAATGAATAGCGCTCTGAGATTCTATTGGACCAGTCGCCAAGCTCCGTAACTAACTTCAACAACATCACCAACAACCATTTGACTATCACCAACAGCAACAGGGCTAGAACCAATAAGAGCTTAGCTACAGCTGACAATCTAACACGCCTTGGGAAGCGACATGGTTATAACAAAGGATAGAATCTATTTTAAGAAAATAACATATCTTATGTGACGCCTGTTGGTCTCGACCGCCTACTACTCCATAACAAAGAAGACTCAAAGAATTATCCTGTTTGGTAACCGGGTATAAGAATGACAGCTTAACTACTCGTCTCTGCGTGTATAGCGACTCCAAGTTCCCACAGCACATTTTAATTTTGTTAGTTTACGCGATACCGGTATTCGATCTCAACATACATGACTCAGTTTCAGTATCTCAAGTTCTCCAACATGCTTTTAGATGCTTATCTAGTTGTGTATCATCAGTCTACGCGTAAAAAGCGTGTCCCTGGTCACTGGAGCATCTTCGTGGGGAACTCTGATCTGTCCAACGGGACCCGTTTTCATGCAACCGGGTCGGGCTTCCACGGTTACTACCCTGAAGTCAAACGCAATTACGACCTGAAAAACACAGGGAGACACTACTCAACCTTCGCATTAGGCCAAACGGATGACTCACATCTTAGTTATCTTGACCAATTGACTAGGTCTCTTCCAGGAGCAGGGACAGCCCCCAATCCTCTTGACCCTTTTTCAGTAAGCAACACTTCTTTTTCCTCCTGCAAGGTTTCATATTCTAACTCAAAGTCAAGGGAGAGAACTGTCAGGACTGGGCAAAAGAGTTCATTCAGCTGGTTGTCAATCAGGGCCTCCTTTCCTCGACAGCGGCTGGTGTCCTAAAAGACGCTCCCATTGAGTGAAGAGGCTGAAAAGATGCTAAACCCTACGACTCAGTTCATTCCTGTCAGTGCTACAGTAAAACAGACGCGTGACTAGCGTTGGTGTCAAATGGTGATATGCCAGTCCGTCCCGGGAGATCAGGACGGGTCGCTTACATGGAAATGTTTCATATTTAAGCTTCAATAAAGTCATAGCGTTCCATGGAATGTACACCGCGACATGAGGGGAGGATCAATGGGCCCAGACCCAATTACCCAGACGGCACAGTCAAAGATTCTGCCGACGACCCATCATCAATTGTTGACGTTTAGAGTATCTTTCACTATACCACACTCAATCATATTCCGCCGGTCTCAAGTCTTACATACCGTGGGTACGCTCCCCTGATCTGCCTTGGATGAACCTTCGACCTGAAAGAACTAGAGTTCATTTAGCGAATCCCTACAGATATCGTCAACCAACGAGTTTAGTCACAACATCAACAATGTGTATTGTCGACCCTGTGAATAAGTACCATATCGACTCATGAGATTCCTCAGCGCCTTGGGATGCGCCGGAGACTTCCCAATTAAATGAAACAGTCTGGAGTTAGGGAGATAATCAAGGCTGCAAATTGTCATCGGTTGTATCCACGGGCGCCGCTCAATTCCACTGGTTAATGCGGTGGATGTACATAATCATTCTACTGTCCTGATTATCTTACGAGTAACATTGTCAAGGGCGCAAAGCTAAGCCAATATTCTGATGCCACGCATACTGAACCTGGTATCAATATTGCTGTAAGCTAGCGCGGTCGGGGCGATGAGCTGACGAACAATGTCTATCACATCCCTTGCATCCACCTTCTGATGTAACCCGTTGTTTATCACCACTGGCGTCTGTCTCAGTTGTGATGTATCACGCCACCAAACCGCTCCAGACTAAGAAATGTCTCAGTTATTTTCACAATTGTCGAGAACCAGACTCATTCTCACGTCAGAGAGGTAGTTCGGCACTACAGTAGGGCTGTAACGGCCTCCGATCACCGAGACATCCGCCCTTCAAGTAATGCGTGGTGACAGCTGTCAAGACTTGGTACAGGTTGGCCCCGGAAATTACTGAACGGCTCTGGAATCTTGACAATTCCCGTTGTCATCCACATTCTGTTGTTTCCGACCTGTATACTCCAACGTGAGTTCTCAACCTCGAACGGGTCGACGGTACTCCCCTGCCAATTTTGGAATCAACTGTCAGTTCCATAGATGTACGTTCTGCTCTTCTTTCCAGCTCAATAGTATGAAGGCGACGCTGGTCATCGTGACACGTTCTGAACCATTTTATCCCGATCAGTAACGTTTTGCAACCACTGCACCCAATACCAAAAGATGGATTTACCATTATCAAGGATATTTTCGACTGTTCTAGCAGTCCTCTTTGTGATCTATGTCTCCTTGAAGACCTTCTTTCCAGGCGATGACCCTTACCGATGCCGCGCTCTTCAAAGAACTGGTCGTTGGATCGATCTACCAGATGAAGATGGGCATCGCTATCCTTTCCTTCAATGGCAGCCAGATGGTTGTATCCTTCACAAATACGATTCAAGTGACATTCGTCACTGTACTGAAGGCCGTCGTATAGCCGTCGTTGGTGACTCGACCTCTCGACATGTGGCCTATGCATTCGGCCGTCTGGTACGTAATAGTCACACGAAATATCTTCGAGAGAGCTAACCCAATGCCTCTCTAGATTAATAGGAAGCAGCATCACCACGACAAAAACCAAGAAGCCTTCCCTAATCTACGAGACAATGTCAACTTGACGTACGATGGCCAGATGATACAACGAATCTCGAACGTTTTCCTCAACAGTCACGGTGACAAGCTCCAAGAACAAGGTGGCTTTGTTCAGAACCTCGACTCGTACGCCCACGAGAAGATGGACACGCCAGCCATCGAGGATCAAGAAGGGCCTGCTATAATCTATGTGGCTGGAGGTCTTTGGTTCACCAACCCTAAAGGAAAAGCCTCCAAAAATGAACCATGGGACATACGTTTTCCGGAGTACAAAAAGCGTTTCAATCAGCTGTCCAAGTTTATTGACGATAATACGCCAGATCGCGACCCTTTTACTGCTCCCATGGATCCACATGACGGTATTGGCAACCAGATCTTTTACGGTCCTCCTTCAGGGCCTTGTTATCAAGGCGAGAACCCGAAAGCAATAAAGGCCAGTGCCAGACGGGCTTCAGAAGTCATTGACATCCAGAAATGGCTGCACGACACAGAGGATACAAGAAGAATGCCTGTCCTTTGGTCTATCGTTGGGGTTACCATCGATCAGAACAAAACATGGATTGATCCTCTTGAGAAAGCAGCCCATGTCATCGACCAGGTTTCCGAGACCCGGGCTAATATTGTCCTTAATCTTAGATGTAACTCCAAACTGGATCGCATCAAGGGATATTCCCATTCCGGAACTTGTTGTACCGATTATGGCGTCCCCAAATACCGCGTCATCATTGTTATCAGCATTGTTTACCTATTCGCATGCGCTATATGCGAGATAATCGATCTTTTATCTGGCAAGGAGGCTCGGTGGGCCTTGCTGAACATGCGAATAGGATCCTTCGTTCTGGTTTTGCTCATGTGCTATTTTTCCGATCGCACACAAATGATGGCTAAGAGTAGCAAGCTGTGGGAAATAGATGGCTTTGCTGTTCTCTGCGCCGCCTGCCTTCTTACTTTACTTGTCACTATCCGCCGTACGCGACCGCAGTCGTCAGACCACCTACCTTTAACAACTGACGAGACCTCTGAAATGCTACTTCCAGGGAACAGCTCTGAAAAGGTAGAAGAGAACTACCAACAAGACGAGCCTTTCCTGTCTCGCAAACAGACTCAAGAATGGAAGGGATGGATGCAATGCTTCGTTCTCATCTACCAGTGGATTGGGGCTGATCAGGGTCCTACTTCCCTCTACATTCTCTTTCGCCTATGCATCGCCGCTTACATGTTCCAGACCGGTTATGGCCACACTTTATACTTCATTAGAACCAGTGACTTTTCATTCAAGCGTGTAGTAACTACTCTACTACGATTAAACGCTCTCAGCTGCGCTTTGACGTACCTGATGAACACAGAATACTTGTTCTATTACTCTGCACCGCTCGCCTCATTTTGGTTCCTCGTCGTCTATGCGACTATGGCAATTGGGAAACGGTACAATAGCGATCCGCAAGCGGTCACAGCCAAAGTTTGTATCTCTTGTGTTCTTGTCTCGGCGGTGTATGCATCGCCCCTACCCGCGTGGATCTTCAGCCTCTTCGAGATTATCTTCAACATCCAGTGGAGCGCTGAGAAGTGGGCGTACTACGCCACACTCGATATCCTCATCGTCTACATCGGTATGATTACCGCAATCATCAACCGAAGAATGGGTGGCACTCAAATTATCCTGGGTCTTCGCTCAATTCTCGCTATAGCTGGCCTGTTCGCGACATGCTACTATTTTGTTAAGGCTTCAGAATTGAGTGAAAGCTCATATGATTCTCTACACCCTTACATCTCCTATATTCCGGTCTTGACCTATGTTGCATTGCGCAACGTCTCAACATACACTCGAAACTACCACTCGCGAGCGATGGCTTGGTTAGGCCGCCATTCTTTAGAGATGTCTATCCTTCAATCCCATATCCTCCTTGCGGCTGATCGACAAGGGGTTCTGTCTATCGAAGGCCTCTTTGGCGATGGCACAGTCCTTGGCGACCGATGGAGAACTCTGGTTATTGTAGTGCCAATCTTCCTTTGGATATGTTACGCAGCGAGGTCTGCGACAGTCTACATCATCGAATTGGTGTTGGACAAAACATCAGAAGACGATGACCTCGATGAACCTACTTTCTATTATCTGAAGAAGCTTGGAATCTCGCGCATTTCATATCCCGGGCTTCGACTTGCCTGCATTCTGCTAATAATGTGGTTGATCAATCTACTCAATCCTCGGAGTCAGAATATATCTCTTCCACCGATCACTCATGACATTAGTATAATGCCCATGCCAAAACATGCACTGGATCATCCTTACTAGGACTCACAAGTACCTGGTGAGTATCGATGGTCAGGGAGATGGAACAAGGAAATGAAGTGGCTTTTGGAGATGATAGGCGTCATTTTGACACGGTGGAGTCTACTTGGACTACTCTGAGCGGTTTATTCTTGGTCAAACACAAAATTGATCTGGTGAACATTTAACTCCCCGCATTTTATGACCTACCATGACTATATTAGCTAATAATCGAAATGCGTGTGTATCTCTGATGGTGTTGTTCAAGCGACGTGTAGTATCATCAGTTAATTACTCCGAGCTATGTTCAAGCTCAAATACAAGACGTTTTGCAGGTTCACAAGCTAAACATGAATGCCATTGATAGCATTCCAATTAAGTTTTCGTTAACCAGAACACTCTACCTATTCCCGCTCCCTACTGAAAGGTTCGTTTTGTTTAAATGACCTTGTGTGCAGGGTAGCTCCGCTTCAACCTGGTAATTAGTTCGGACCAACCCTCGCCGTTTCTGGAATAGCCCTATTTTTGTCTTCTAGCGCCTGAGCTTTGCTAATCTGATCGGCTAATAGTTCTTCCTTGTCCCTTTACTAATCACGTCACGCCAAACTGCACCTCCTTCAGATAAATGTTAATTCTATGACTATTTACAATAAACTTGCAATCCTTATGGTGGGAAAGTCTCTCGATCTACATTGCTAGGGTAAGATCTGTCAAAAGAAATAAGTCTTGAGAAAAGATAAACTAATTTCAGTAGGATTCTGAATCTTTTCAATGAGAAAATCAATGATATGATAAATCCTACTTTAAATAACCACTAAATCCTTCTATCTTAATCGAGGCCCAACTCTGAACGACCCAGACTTTTCGCCTCCCCTAATATGGAAAATCAGCCTGGTTCTTTTCCTCATATGTATGTCAGCCGTTACCTGTTATTGCAAGTTGAGACAAAAAGACGAAAGAAGTAAAAAGAAAAAGGATAGTCTGACTTGCCATAACAGCGATCTCAGCGACCTCATGCCAGTCACTCACGACACAGTGCCTAAAGATATCGAGTACCTGTCAGAGAATGCACAACCTGGAGTATTCGCTAGTAATGCCGATAATCGTCCCTCGTCCGCTAGCTCAATAACACGAGAAGCGCCAGTTGTTCCGGCTGGACAACCTCCGGCTGGCCCCAAGAAGGGCACACGTCTTTCTCGCGAGACGCAAAAGATTCTGAGACAATGGTTCGATGCTCATAGCGACAATCCGTATCCGGATGACGCAACCAAGGAGGCATTTCAGCACTTGACAGGTCTAAGCAAAAAGCAACTTACAAACTGGTTTGCCAATGCTCGTCGGCGTTACGAGACGCCTATGTCGTTAGCCTCGGCGCCTCAGTCTATCGATATCTTGAAAAGACCAGGAACACCGCAGCCTCAACAAGGAGCCTTCAATCCAATGCAAAGATGGATCGATTCCCCGCCGAAAGATGAACCTGCCCCCATTTCTGCTATCGTCCGTGCCGTCTCCGATTCCTCATTAAGTGAGTTGTGATTTATAAATCCTTATCTACGTATGCTCATTGAGAACTAGACCCTTTCGCTCTCGATACTGGATATATCCCTACGCTTTACCCATCATCCGTCAGTAGCGCCGGGACGTCTGGGGGAAGTTCAAGTTCTTCTGCATGGTCTGCTAGTTCAACTACCCACCAAAGATTGTCTCGGGACCGCGAGAAACGTAGGAGACGAGGCCGAGGAAGGCCCCCACCTTCAAAGCCGACCCCGTTCGAGTGCACCTTTTGCACTGAAAAGTTCTCTAAGAAGTACGATTGGCAGCGTCATGAAAAATCTATCCATCTAGGACTCGAAAGATGGCTTTGTCGCGCTGAAGATCCTGATTCTCTGCATCCCGAGAGTGGTAAGCGATGCTGTGTATTCTGCAGTCAAGAGAATCCAGACCAAGAGCACATCCAAACCCATAATCCAACTGCATGCGAAGAACGCGTCTTTAACAGAAAGGACCATTTGAGACAACATCTTCGGTTAGTGCACCGGGCGGATTTTGTTCCATGGTCAATGGATACTTGGAAAGAAACTATATCTGCTGTTCGTTCCCGCTGTGGGTTATGTGGCATTTCGTTCAATACATGGCAAGCTCGAAACGACCATCTAGCTGAACATTTCAAGATGGGCCACACTATGGCGGCTTGGAAAGGTGACTGGGGGTTTGACGAAGAGATCACTAAAATGGTAGAAAATGCTATTCCACCCTGTAAGAGATATTCCCTGGTCTTAACGTCAGGGTTTAACTTACATATTGATAGATCTTATTTCTACCGAGCGGACCTCCCCCTTTCCCTTTCGGGGTAGTAGTACTGCCGCAACTTCTCCGCGCTCTGCCTACGAGCTGATAACCCTCGAGCTGATGCAATTCGTGGAAACATATTATGAAGAGAACCAAACAATGCCTACTTACCAGATATTTCAACTTGAGGCTTGTCGCATCATCTTCGCCTCAGAAACCCTGTCGACACTCAATTCGACTCATTATCACGCTTCTTCTTGGCTGCGCGAAATCATTATGTCGAACCCTGATATTGTTCAACAGGCACTCTTTGGTCCGATCCGTTCAGGACACCAAAACAGACTCCCTTCCTTGGAGATTAAGGGACAGCGAAGTCTTTTTGATAACTGTCCCCTTGAGTTGGAGCTGCGCAGGTTTGTCAACTCTCAGCGAAAGTCTGGTCGCAGCGATATTTGGGATGCTGAGCTACAGCAAGAGGCTTGCAGGATAATAAAATCTGTCAAAGGGCCTGCTAGTCAAACGTCATATAACGCTATATCAACCTGGCTAATAGACCTCATACTTGGATCTGCAGGTTGGCTCTTCGAATTCAGACAGCGTATGTCACTCCTTCCCAATGTGTCACAACAACCTGTGGATCCGAAAGGGAGCGAAGAAGTCAGTGGGTTTATGGAAGATGCAAACTTGATGGATCTCGGCACTACATTCTTACAGCAAGATCTCAATGCCAGCGATGCGCTAATCTCCGAGTTTTCGCAACATACTCTCTTGGCAACTGGGGACACTTTGAATGATTCGATAGATATCGACAATGATGGAGCAAACCAGCTGTTCTGGGCCGATATGAGCCCCTATATGCTCAACGATGCCAACTTCCATGAAAAGCTAGGGAAAGAACTAGGCCGGTGGGTGGCGTCTACGATGTCTCCACGAAACCCAACAAGTCATGTGCCAACCGATGATGAGCTACGGCACCAGGCTAGATGGATAGCATACGGGGAGTAAGTAGCTTTACCAGTCATACGCCTGTCATGACTTCTCTAATTATCACAGTGACGATCCGTGGAATCAGACCCATGCCGATAATCCGGAATGGTTACAACGCTTTAAAGACTCGGTGGGAATTTGTTGCGCCAAAGTCCAACGGTAGGATCTGGACGCCTTGTAGTAAGAACAAATAGTACGCATTGCGTTTCTCACACTAAACCGATAGCTGATATGGTCTGGAAGAAATAGCCTAGGGATGGCAATCACATGAAATGAAAGATCGTGTCGAGGATATGAGCGTCCACGAACCCAACATTGGAATATGTGGAGTATGAACACCTGTCGCTGATGAGTATTACTGTCGTAAAATTCGAAGAGGTCATTCGGATACTTACCATTCAATGTCTGATTTGTTTGAGCGCTTTTACGCATTGGGTTCAGCAGTTCCTGAGGTCTCTACTGCTACGTAAGTAGTGTACAAGCTCTCCTATCCAAAAGAGTGAATTGACATCATCATTACGTTGCATACTGATTTGTGCTGTTAAGGTTTCATTAATTCGCCTACCAGTGGCTGGATACTTTACGATGGTCTGGTCGGCCTCCCAGTATACTGCTTATGTTATAGTCTGTACTACGGCAGCCTCTGGTTATAAATACGGCAAACGTCACAGCTCTTGTGAGAACCTCTTAGTCGAATGAAGAGCATGCCGTGATATAAACACACAGGGCATCGTTTACAATTATATAAGGAGTAAGAATCACTTGAATCCTGAAGTTGGGTCAAGCTAAACAAATGCTAGCCGGTTCGAAACTAAGTCGCAACGACCTCGATATGGGTTCTGCGTCGACGTCTCGCAAGTTCGCTGTTCTCATAGATGCCGACAATGCCAGTGCTGCTATGGCGGGCTCTGTACTTGCAGAGATCACCAGACACGGCACTACCTTTGTCAAGCGCGCCTATGGTGATTGGACTGGACCTTTATTGAATGGATGGAAGGAGAGACTTCTTGAACTATCCATCCAGCCAATGCAGCAGTTTGCCTATACCGTAGGCAAAAACTCGACAGACTCTGCTATGATTATTGATGCTATGGATCTCCTCTATTCAAACCATCTCGACGGCTTCTGTATTATCTCTAGCGATAGCGATTTCACTCGACTAGCCTCCCGTATACGAGAGTCCGGCTTAGTAGTCTTCGGATGTGGGGAAAGAAAGACACCTAAGCCTTTTGTCACAGCTTGCGACAAGTTCATTTACGTTGAGGATCTAGTAAAAGTCACTGGACAGGTCAAGCCTGAAATTACAGCCAGTCAGCCGTCTCACGCCGGTGCGTCTGTTTCGGAGCCCGTTGCCGCAGGCCCTTCGACAGCAGGATATTTCAAAGATAAAACAGCCATGGTACCTTCAGCGAAGGAGAGTGAAACCGACGGCAATGGTGTTAATGCTGATGTGAATGATTCCGATGTACATGGGACCCAGCTACCAATCCGTTCTGTTAGCGGCGAATCGACGGCTGAACACAAGGTTACTGATACCGAGCTAATTGAATGGCTGCGAGTGGCTATAGAGGCTTGTTCGGACGGTGAGGGATGGGCTACACTTGCTCATGTTGGCCACATAATGGTGCAGTGGCATTCCGACTTCGACCCTCGCACTTACGGATTCAGCGAACTTAAGGACCTTTTGCTGTCTATAAAATGCTTTGAAGTCTCATCTAGAAGTCCCGAGGACCAGAAAGCCGAGGTATTATATACTCGATACATTAGTGATTAACAAGGACCATGCCAATGATAATTCTATTTTCTTTACTACTCAACGTTCTAGCCCTATGGGACAGAAAACATGACTGGGCAGTTTCTGTGTAATAATTGTTGAGGCTTTAGATATTCCGTAGAAAATGCAAAACCATATTAACTTTCAGAAAGTAGTACTAGAATTACCACTTGACACCCAGATCTTAGTTCACAGCTTTGCTCGCTGACCACAGAAGAAGGCTCTGGCGACACCCCCTGTACTGAAAGTGACAGTTGATCCCTTTTTGAACCCAACAACATCACCCGCCTTAGCTACCACTTTCTGGCCAGTTTCATCCTCCATGGTACACTCTCCCTCGATAAAGAACTTGACATCGTCGTACTCGTAGTAGTAAACGCAAGGGTCACCCTTCTCGATCCGGAAGAAGCCAGCTGAAATAGGTGCGTTCTTTTCCCAGTCACTCGATGACCAGGAGTCTGTAGTACATCCCAAAGGTATTAGCAATTAGTCTTTGAATCTCGAGCTATGGATGGAAATGCTCGTACCTCCTCCGAATACGTGTTTGTAATCGCCGATAGGAGGAATACTGGCCCTTTGTGCCTGTGATCTGAAGTAAAAAGGCATTGTTTCTATGAGAAGATAGGTAAAAGGAATGTTATATAATGCCAAAGGTTTAGTTGTTATGTCATTAAAAGTAGTCGCACAGTTTGCAGGGCGGCAGCAGCTTAGTTTATATAGAGAGAACATGGGCTTAATTCTCCATGTGTGACTGAAGGGGAATTACACAAAAAGCCCGAAAGTCGGTATCCCGCAGTTTGTTTCTGTCTCCCAACATGGGTGCTGCGGCATTTTGTCCATTGACATTCGACTGATTCATAGAAAGCATATCGTTCCGAAGAAGGGCAAACACTCACTCAAGAGGGATCTCGGTTGCATCCATGACCTAGAATCATGCTACTACTCCTACGTAGTGTAGCTGCTTCCATGGCTCTAGTGCTGGGGTTTGTCTGGAGTGAAGAGATCCATATTGCTATCACTCGGAATTTTTGGTCGAAAAGGGTTTAGCGCAACCATCTGCGCGGGATAACCCATCGTGCATTTTAGTTCATTTCAACTGGTTCGTCATAGTTTGATAAATAAAGTTGGCTAGAATCAAGTTGCAAGGTATGTCAAGGCGAGATAAGGAAGATAAGACGGAATTTGTGAACTCATAAAGCTAGCTCTTCTTTGTTTTCTGGGGTAAGTCCGACAGTCCGGGACAGGGTGCCAAGATCCATTCCAATTCGTGAATCGATTGTCCCTGACAAGCTCCATCCGACGCATCGGGCTTGCTCTCGGCCTACACGTTTTCATGGCTTTATTGCACAATAAATTAGAAAGGACAGTAGTCACAGTCTTACACCCAGAACAATGTCTGCCCTCTGCTGGACAGTTATGAACAGGGCTTCCAGTAATCATAACGCAGTTCTTTATGGAAATGTCCACTCGGCTGCTAGGCTCAAGAGGCCACAATGGCGTGTATCTAAAACCTCTACCCAAGATCCAACTACCTAGGCAGCGCAGCAAAGCAGGCAAAAAAAGTCAATCCTTGTAACCATCAAGCGATCTGCCTTGGCCTTTATAAAGTTTGGCCTTCTATGGGGGTACATAGGAATTAGATACTGGTAGAAAGCCTCAACAACGCGCGGTGAACAATTCCATAGTTCAAGTCTTGACATCGTGTAATACAATTCTGCACTGATTATAAATATTAGCAATGATCGACTTCTATGGGAACAGCAAATGTATTCAATGAAGGTCTGGCAACTAAATAAGCTGTCACTCTCTTTCTCACAGAGATCAGTTACCCTTATAGCCTGGCTCTCTGACTCTTGGAATCCTCACGCAGCACATCATTGGCCACTTTTTTGCCTTGCTCAAGTGCACCATCGATGAAGCCACGCCAGCCATTTGCTGTATCTCCACTTGCAAACATGACACGGCTATGCGGGAACTGCAGCTCTTGCAAGTACACAGTGCTGGAGGACGGACCCCAACAAGCCCATGTTCCCCGAGAGAAGGGGTCTTTAACCCAGTCATGTGCCAGATAACCGTCTACTTCGTTGTCCGCACCAATGTTATGGTCGAAAGCCTTGATCACCTCTTCACTATCCTCAATGTCAGGAAAACAACCATTAAGTCCAAACCCAATGCAGTACGTTCCGTCCTTTTCCTTCTTTGTTCCGTTGTGATCTGTGAAGGCGAAGCAAAAAGGTGTAGGTGGGAGCCCGTGATAGTACCAAGGAGGAGTAATATGTCGAAGCTTGTAATGAATCTTGGCTCCCCCGGCGATGTGGCCCTTATCAAGTGCCTTCTGTTTGAGCGCATTCAGAGGCGGCTCAAAGATAATGGTCTTGAGCACATTCCTTCAAGATGCGTAATTAGTACAGCTGGAAATTGTCATGATAATGGAAGACGTACAATGGTATGGTGCAGACAACATGGCCTGCGGATAACGTACGTCCGTCTTTGGTCGTGATGGTAGCCTTATTTGGAGTTTGGCTGATCTTGATGACCTCAGTGCTAAAAAGGGCTGCTCCTGAATAATCCTCAAATATAGCTTTGGCAAAAGATGTCATTCCACCATTCCCGAGTTTGTACAAACCGGCCAATTGGAACAACTGTGTTAACGAGTGGCCACCAAGAGCGTACCACCGGAGAGCCTCCGTGAAGCCGATCTCGTTCGACGACGAGGTACCGAAAGTGTTTGTCAAGCCTTGGAAATATTCCTTATTTTCGTCCGATTCATCTGTGATGGCATCAAGCCTGTCGCGGATACTGAGATGGTCGTATTTAAACCAAGGCGTCAGGTGGGTTGGATCGTGCGGATAGGGCATAAGATCCTGGCTGGAATACCCATCGATGGAAAAGACTTTGCGGGCAAGTCTCTCAGCAGCTTCTGTCGCATCTTGCATAGCCTTCTGGTCGAGAACTACTCTGTTACCGACAGTTCCCTGCCAATAGGTGACATCTGGCTTCAAAGTTCCATTTGAAGTCTTTAGATTGTGGTGAAGATTGTATCTTGTGAGTTCTGCGTAAAGATGTGGCTGATTCCTGTAATTCGACATATTTGCGTTAGGATGATTCTTTTATCAGAGAAGCGTTATCATACCAGTGGACCCAGGTGCCTCCCATCTCAAATTCCTCTCCAAATGCTCGAGCGGTCCAAGTCCGGCCTCCGATGCGATCTCGAGCCTCGATGATCAGAACCTTGAGACCCTTGGCAGCGAGATCTCGTGCAGCAACGAGGCCAGCAAAACCAGCACCGATAACAATAACATCATAGACGTTATCGATACGATGGCTACTGGGAACAACAGCCTGGGTCTCCAGGCCATGCTCCGTGTGGGATTGCCACCAGAGGTATCCTTCTTGCGTTCGAGGCATTCTGCTTATATAGAAATGGGGATACGAGGTACAATACTGAGAAAATGAGATAATTATTGTTTTCGATCTTTACAAAGTGGAAGTCGACTAGTAATAAAACTCGTAAAGTGACTCGTTTGGGGGAGAACTGCTCTTTACACGAATTCGTTCCCTAGTGAAGGGATTCAACTCTGCAAGATTATATCTGGCAGATCTATAGACCCCATCCACAAAATCAACTTGAACAAGACTGGTCGTCGAATACTAAAATTAGCGAGGCGGCGTGTCAAAAATTCGTCATAAGATACGGCAGCAATGATTGTTAGCGTATGGGATAATACCAAGAAAGTCCGAAATGCCGAATTCGATCTGTCGTTCGTCTGAACGGAATTCTTTTCTATTTCTAGTTTAGCGACCTAGCCCTGCTCCAGAATGCGGGGAGACGCACGCTTGATTGTGGACAGTGGATGCTGCAAGGCCCTTGCAGCAAGGGTGATGAGGGGCAGATAGATAACCAGACAAGCCAGGGTCAGGACTGTCGGTATCTCGGAAGCAACTTCACACACAATTCCGAGCAGTTCCGTTTCACTACGGATGCTAACTAATTGTCACTTGACTGATTCCACCAATTCCGCTTGATCATCAAGACGAATGAATACACGTCTGTGCTTCAACGGCAAGGATATCATTAAGAGTCTAGCCGTTCTCCTTGACAATTTTCTTATCTCCTTTATACGCTCAACATATGTTTCGCCAAGATCTTATGAGAGTGTACAGTCCATTTGTCTTGATGTCTTGCCCATCATAGCTGTCTAAAATTTTGAGGGTCGCATCTGAGCTATCAGTCAAATTCCAGTTGCAGAACGTGTCTCACAGCACCTATGTGGGCGACATACAATACTAAGGCTTTCGTAATATAGATAGACACATAAAGATTTCGGCCCTTTCTACACAATTTTCCGATCGTTCCCAGCATATCGGAATCCCACAGCACTAGTGAAACTTTGCTTATCGAGCACACACCTGGGTTCCAACGATTCCGAAATTCGCTTGGCCAGAAACATACAAGCTTGGTTGTGTCCCCCGCAATCAAACGTCCAGACCAGTAGCAAGAACACTGAAGAAGGAACATATAACTAATCCCGGATTTGACCCCTTTTGAACAACAGTTTTCTTGGAAAAATTCCAATTCCTTTCGTATAGTATCATCATGACTGCTTCAAAAGAAAAACCCGACCTGGGCGAGGTCAACTCTAAACTTGAGCCGTGCCAGCTGGAGAATCAAGCAATGAACTCAGATGCTGCGCGATTGGATCAACTTGGCCTTCACGCGGAATTAGAGAGACGCTTCTCTTTGCCTTCAATCATATGTCTTTGCCTATGTTTGATGGCAACATGGGAGGCCCTCTCGTCTGTTGTTGCTCAGGCTCTGGCCAGTGGTGGCGTGCCATGTCTTATCTACAATTAGTCAGTTCCAATCTCTTTGTCCAGTTTATACGCACTCCTAACATTCAATTTGCTTGTAGCATTGCTTCTTTCCTCTGTACGATAGCTATCGCACTATCTCTGGCTGAGATTGCCTCAGTTTATCCAACAGCAGGAGGTAAGTCTTATCTTCTGTACAACTCCCCTGTTGAAATATGTTACTTACCTCGACCTATCTTTAGGTCAATATCACTGGGTGGCCGCTCTTTCCCCATCATATGGCAAGAAGACTCTCTCGTGGCTGACAGGCTGGATCTCGATCGGCGGCCAAATTGTGTTGACAGCTTCAGCTGCATTCGCAGCTGGCCTAATGATTCAGGGTTTGATCGTTCTCAACGACGAGACCTATGTCCCGCAGCGCTGGCATGGGTTACTATTATACTGGGCAGTCCTCACCTACGTTTTTGTCATGAACACTTGGGGCTATCACGCCCTTCCTACCTCCAACTTGATCTCAGGTGTGTATATCTCGGGTAATCCTGCACCGAATGAGTTTTTAATTGATACGAACACAGGTGTTCTACATATCGTTGGTTTCCTCGTCGTCTTCATCAGCCTCGCTGTCGAATCTAAAAAGAACAACGCCGAGGGCGTTTTTACAAAATTCGATAACTCAACTGGCTGGTCCAGCGACGGAGTAGCATGGCTTGTCGGCCTTATCAGTACCGTTTACCCGTTCTTGGGATACGACGCAGCCTGCCACTTAGCAGAGGAACTACCCAACGCTTCACGAAATGTGCCTGTGGCTATCGTTGGGAGCGTTGTCCTTAACGGCATTATAGGCCTCGCTTACGTCATGATACTGGGGTTTTCTGCAGGCTCCTTAATCACCATTCTCGACACACCAACTGGCTTCCCATTCATGGTCATTTTCTCAGAGGCAACCAAATCCAATGCTTTCACGACAGTTTTGGTGCTTTTCCCCGTCATGATTGCTATGGCCGCGAGTGTTGCTGGTCTAACGTCAACTTCAAGAACCTTATGGGCATTTGCCCGCGATGATGGTACTCCTTTATCATCTTTCATCAGCAAGGTCGACGATAAGAAGCAGATTCCTCTTCGTGCCGTCATCATTATTACCGTCCTTGAAATGCTCCTTGGGCTTATCTATGTCGGCAACTCAACGGCCTTCAACGCTGTCTTATCCATGGCCATCATTGGCATGTATATATCCTACCTACTTCCGGTGGCCTGCATGTTATTTTTTGGCCGTAGCACTCTCTCCTCGACGGATTATGGCCCCTTCAAACTAAATTCCTTGGTTGGTATGGTTTGCAATACAGTTGCCCTTGTCTGGACAATCGTAGCTGTTGTTTTCAGCACGTTCCCCACACAAATGCCTGTTACTGAAACCAACATGAACTACTCTATCGTCATTATGGCAGGATGGATTGTTCTAGGCCTCTTACATTACATTGCAGTAGGCAGACACAGGTTTAAAATGCCCGTGGTTAGGGCACATGTTATTATGGGAGTTACGACCAATTAGAACGGATTCCTACCGGTGGGAAATATCCTGTCACAAAATCAATGTTTCGACTATTACCCAATCCGAGCACCAGATGCAATGGCAGTATAACCTTGAATACAGTGGGATGCCTTATAATGCCTAGCCGAGCAGGGTTTCTAGCTTTCCCTCGTACATAATCTTAACCCAACATTCCATTTTTCCATCATTATGTCCATAGCTCCTTTGATTGCGTATTGGTACTTCATCAGCCCGCTGCCAGACTCTTTCTATGATCTGTATTCCACGCTGAACTGCGTCTAAGCCAATGTAATTGTACAGTGTCGTCAACTTACTTGCCACAAAAGACCTCCAATGCAACACAACAGCCTCGCTGGTGAACAAGGATGTTATCTCCTGGTGTTTGTTCAGTCCTTCCGCGACATTATTTTCCATTTGTCTGTCTTTGCTGTATTGCAAAGTGCTGCCCGCAATTATCAATGGTAGGAATTGGATCGTCTTGGTCCTTGATGTCTCTGGTAACTGAGATAGCAGGGCCAAAATATTGATGGCTAACGAAAGAAGTGACTGTGAAATATGTTGCCTTGTATGTGAGATGGATTCTGTGGCCTGCGCCAAGGGAGTAGAAGCTGTAGATGGTTGTTCCGGTTCCATCAGTTCGGGGAACGCTCTGTACAACTCGAGCAGAACAGAGAGCTGATAAACACGACCCATGATTTCGAAATGACTCAACGGGGTGATTGTGTCGTTTGTTTCGCTAAATCTATGACTTGGTGGCATCTTATAATTGAGGGTCAACTGCTGTACGTGCCGAGCACTATCAAGAAGCATTGAGCTAGTCAATTGTTCGCTTTCACTCGACGCCGATCGTGAGACGTAATGTTTCCGGACAAGGCAGCCTGTTTTAGCCATGTACATGAATAGTGTGGGTGTGATACCTGCCAACGGGTTCGGCTGTCCGCCACTAGACTCAAAGCTGTCGCAAAATGGGAAAAGGTAGTCAGTTGCTGATAGTTCCTGGTCGATATGGAACGCTGTGATGGACTCTAAGTATGCTATAATGCCAACGAAGAAATTGGTGTGTTGAGATATGAAGGGAAGCGACTTGATAGACGGTGGTGGCTCGGGTTGCAATCTGGCAGTTCTTGATATCCAATGTTGCAAAATGGTGCGAGCGCCTTGTATGTAAGATGGCTCAAATGACGACGCGTCATGCCATGTCTTTATATGTTAGAAGTGTTAAACGGAGAGGAGGGTGGCTAGGTGCTCACAGAGCTCAATCCTAAAAGGAAGGTAGCTAGTAATGTAGCAGCAGATAGTGTATGAGAACTGTCCTCAGTAAGCTTTTGTTTAGTCAGCTTTTGGATCCCTGAAGCCAAAGAAGATATTGCTTCTGTCCGGTGTACCAACGACACTGCCGTCCTCTTTTTATCCCGCCGATATAAGTGAGCTGCAGACATTGCATTCACGCTGTGGAAGACTTGTGGATAAGTAAACATGAGATCGGCAACCAATGCTCGGAACGGATTTTCTGGTGAGTCAAAGCCCGAAGTGATGCCGCAGACAAGGGAAAAGTAGTAACTTGATAAAGAGTTCGGGTGATCTCCCGGCAACAAAAGATGGCGAATTGGCGTATCTGAGATGCTCTGTCTGCCTCTATCTTGTCTTTCCATCTTTTGAGCGTCCATGCAAAGAGGGTGGAGGAGCGAGCCGGGGTCAATGTCAGCGCATAAACGTGATGATACCGAGCCAGATGGAGATTCGACTGTTTCCACGTCATCATTTGCGCTATCAGTAGCAGGACCTGAGAGGACGAATGATTCTATACGGGAAGCTTCCGTAGGACTAGCAGTGCTGACGGGTGACGCTATGATAGGATAGCCTTCGCTTGGTGTCGAGACTGTTATACTCTGTGGTGATGGTGATGAATTTGGAGCAATCGCAGCTTGTAGCTTCGCAGCCTCTTCTTCAAAGGTCAACCAAAAACCCTTCAACCCTGGCTGGGTCCTTGAATCATTGACCGCTCGCCTCTCATACTTGTTAGACCATTTGACTGGTTGCCGGTAGCCAGGACATTTAACGTTCCTCTTGACACATGCCAAGCATGCAGGGATTGCTTCGTCGCATTTTATATGCTTCTGAAGTCAGTCAAACTCCTTCGCTTGAATGAGTTGCATTCAATTCTTACCCTTTGCTTGCAATTGGCGCACCCAGCTTTGTATCGCGACGTCAGTTGAGGACGACCACTATGACGGTAATCAAATCATGCTCTTACAGCGAGAATAGAATCTGCCTTTCGCCCTAGTCTTTATTGCTTGCATCTTATCAAGATTGTCTCTTTGCGTGGCAGGCGGATGGTCCCCTTGCTTTTCGTTGAAGAGTTGGACTAACGCACTGTTACGCTGGCTTGGGAAGGGTTCTAATTCTATCATCCATTCCCTTCGCCACAACCTTCTTATCTACAGCTATCAGAAAGATGGCGCTCTTAGAAACTTGGGACGCTAAAACCTTTCCCCGCTTGAGACCATGTGATAAGATTTCCACAGTCTCGAATAGTCTAGCCTGATACATTCTGTCGGCATCGAAGCTGTGGCTTGTCGTTGATCTTTCTGACCATAGCTGGCTTTGCTGTGAGGGGCTTGGCGAGCTCGTAATATTTTGCCAATATAGGTTTAGCCTGACTCTGCGTCCAAGTCAAGTGCCCAGCGGAGCCCAGGACATGTTGAGCCCATCCAGGGATTCATCTGTATTACCCATATCTTGTCTCCGAACATGAGAATTGACCCTAAATCGTCTAGACCTAACTTCCGCAACCGTACTTAGACAAATGATACTGGTGGATAAATACTTACATGAGTTACATAACATTCTTCTATACGCGGATAATGCAGATTTATACGTCTTATCCACTGTGGGTACTGAGCTCTGGGCTCCTGGTTGGTTCCTGATGTCACGACGATCAAGCCAGAACCGTATTTCATAAACACAGATTACTATTCATACCGCACTTAAATAACACAAAGACAGCCCGTCGAGGCTGATGAGTATTATAGATTATTTCAAAATCAAGTAATACACCCCTATTATCTACCGCTTGGCTGAGGGTACTTGATTTCGGGCTGATAGTTACTCCTAGCCCTGCTTACAGCTTGGCACTACCAATGTAGAAGGCTCCACATCCTTGTGACATCTATGGAGTGCTAGAAAAGTTGAGCCATGTGGAATGCACTACACTGTTACCGATTATAAATTTCTCCGCCTAGATTAGATTCCCAACCGTATTTAGCACTCTCAACAACTCAGTAGAGAAATGTTTAGTAAACTTGATTCTGTATACACTAAATCGTTGATGAATATGGCTGCTGATCATGATTTCATTTAATAGAGCAATCAATTGTCTACTATTCTAACTTGTATCTCATCGGTACTCTCTCAATTAATCTTTATATCTGGATAAGATATTCTCATCTTCCTGTCTTCTCTACCTTCATATTCACCATGGCCGATCTTAAACTCAAGGAGTTCCTGAAGCGGAATGAGTATGTTGTACTTAAACAAATCTCTTCTGTCAAAGCTAACACTGTCCAGGGAATCATTACAAAACCACCAAGCACCACCTTTGTTGAAGGATCTGGTTATCCCAGAGCCTGAGTCGGGAGCTATCTGTATCTGTTCGTATCAGCTACCTTGAGTATTGTCATCGCATACTGACAACAGGAGTGACCTGTTCGGACGCTCGAGTCGACCCACGTGACTACTTTGGTCTCAAGTTCGGAGGTGAGTTGTCTGGGCACATTGCCAAAGTTTCTCCCAATTGATGCCAATACAGAGGCCTTGGTAATTCGCAATGCAGGCGGCCGCGCCGTAGATGCCTTCCGAAGCCTCGAAGTTATGGGAACCATTGCTCCTATTGACATGATCGTTGTGGTCCATCACACTGGTATGTAGAAGTGCCGCTATGAAAGAGTACAGTTATCTAATCAACAGTCAAGACTGCGGCGCGGTGTTCACCGCCGAAGAGGAGATACGATCCAAACTCAGCCAAAGAGCCCCTACTCACGCCGACTCGATCAAAGACAAATGGTTTGGCACCTTTAGAGAGTAAGTGTCATCTGCCATGGTGACATTGCCGTACTAATTATTCGTTAGTGTCGGTCTCGATGAGAGCATTCGTCAGGACATGGAGGAAATCAAGAACTGGTCATTTCTGCCCTCGAAATGTCAGGTTGTAGGTTATGCACTTGATATTGAGACGGGAGCAATGAGGGAGGTAGTTTAACAAATAGCTTTGATGTAGTATGTAGAGATTAACTTAGGTTGACTGTTTATCATGCTGACCAGTGTCTGGCTTATAAATACCATTCTTTGGTTTAACCGTAATGTGTATTTAATAGATTCAACCCGGTGGGGTTTAATTCTTCACTCAATGAAATCACTGTCTAAACTTTTCAATTAGTGATCATGCCGCGAGAACATCAATAATCCGGTCTTATAAGTAAGCTCAACTTAAGATTAAAAGAAAGAATAGTTTGGAAGAAACATAATAAAGACACGACTATAGCATCTCTAACCCATCTTCATGCATCGCATTTAGAAAGTTCGAACGACATCCCAAAATCCCGAAGTCTGATCATCTATGGGGTAGGCCTCAAACGGCTAATTCTATAAGCAAATGGTTGTATAACAACTCTTATAAGATCATTACTTCCTCTACGCATAGCCATACCAAATCCCATACATTAATGTTTGCCCAAGGTCTTGATCTTTCTTCCGTACCAGGCCTGAAATTAAATGTTAGCACCTTTTCACATCCAGATGACAGGGAACTCACGGTTTCATATCCAGCCCCGATGACATAGTTGCCGATCTTCTTCAGCAGCCAAGGGGTTGGGACAGAAATTGCAATGGCTCGTGCCTCATCTCCCTCCTTGCTCTTGTTAAGAAGAGTAGTTGTCGGGACAGAAGGATCCAGCATGGCTGGCCGTGCTAGACCAACAATGTCGAGCGAACCGCTTGCCAAGGCATCCTCTATCACGTTGCGGCTGCGGAAACCACCTGTGACGAGCAATGGCAGGCCAGGGAAATGGTCTCTAATGGCTTTCGCAAAGTCAAGAAAGAAGGCTTCTCGAGCCTTGGTACTTTCTTTCTTAATGGGTTGGACTTTATCGGGGTCGACAATACCCTATGCAGAATGTAAGTACTGGAACCACTGGCTGGAAGGAGGAACATACAATTGGCTCCTCATAACTACCGCCGCTGATTTCGAGAAAGTCGATACCGGCATTTGTGATTAAATGGAGTTGTTCAATAGTTTCCTCCAGAGCTTGTGAGGACTGGTGGTCAACTGAGTTAAACTTGATTCCAATTGTGAAGCTTGGTGGCACAGCCTTTCGAATCGCCTTGAGAATGTCGACTACAATTTTTGCCCTCTTTTCAGCTGATCCTCCATAGTCGTCAGTCCGGTGATTAGTCTTGGGATTTAAGAACTGCGAGAGAAGGTATCCGTGTGCTCCATGAAGCTCTATGCCGTCGAACCCAGCATCGGCGGCAAGAACTGCTGTCTTGACGAAGCGATCCTGCACGTCCAGAATCTCCGCAACCGTCATGGCTCTTGGCGTTCCAAACACTACCCTGGACACCACTGCTGCAAATAAGCCTTTTCCGACCCGTAGGGGAATAGCGCTAGGAGCGAGCGTCTTGCCGAAGAAAGGTCGAGTGCCAGCACCGATTGGAGATTGTCGACCGGGATGGCTGATCTGGACGACTGTCGGAGTTCCCCCCACCCTAGAGGCGGATGCCCACTTCTTCCAGCTGTTGAGAATACGGGACCTGTCAATGGAATCGTTGTTGGCAATATCTCCAGCTTGACCCAAGTGACGGGGGTCAACCTGCACGTTCCCTAATGCAACAGTCAGTAAACAATGGCTCCATATCTTGCTATGGGGCAATACCTGTAATTAACAGTCCCCAGCCGCCATTGGCCCAAGTCTTGTAAGCGGTATAGACTTGATCAGTTGGCAACAGGTCACTATCGGCTAGGTTCTCTGCCATGGCAGACTTGGCCAACCTGTTTGGCAGCGTCAAGCCACTTTTCAACGTAATGGGTTGTTCTATGTGGGAAGTCATTGTATGAGATGTTATGAGTTACTTGATTGAGATGATTGATGTCCAGAATTGACGTACGGTTCCAAGCTGATCTCTATATACAACAAATTCATGCCCTGAACAACTTACACGATTATGATTTTGCGTCGGTAGTGCGGATCAAGCCACATCGACAGGGACGGCATGATATTAGACCGAATCCAATTTTCCGCCATGGCGCCGGCGCAAATTTTGGTCCGTCCGCAACTCAACCACTACGACCCTGATGCTTATAAATACTCTCGCCGGGGAACGGGATCTATTGATGTTTGCGACGATTTAACATTTAACATGGTTGTTGGTAAATTGAGGTTGTGCTGTTTTATTCAACCTCCGCTTTGCCTTTGACAAAGTCCGCAACACTGACACCACGTTTTGCACTGCTTCACAACCCAGGACCGATTGTCTTCGGCCGTTTCATCATTCGCGAAAAGTCCAATCACATTAAATATTAACATCCTTGTGATGTTATGAACAGCGGGCAGGTCATTATGAGCGTAATGTCTTGAAGTGGGCTGAAGGACGGAACCAAATCCGCGTCGTAAGGCTTGTCCACACAGCTGTCAGAACCGTATCGATCCTACGTCTCCTTTTCGGAATTGTGGCACCGGGGCAAAAGTACAGTCAATCCCTGGATGATTGGCAGTGGAGTCACCACGGCATCCACTACAGGGTAAGTACAGAATACTTGTACACAAAACAGTAAATAATTCATCTCTTTGCATTCAAGTACATATGAATAGAAAATATATGGATTTAAATACTGAGCTTATTATCAAGTTGCAAATCAGTAGTCTAGTCCTTACTTATTACTGATCTTTAGGTCTACCTATTATTTTCCAGGGGTCATATTGTGTAATGGCTACTCAAAAAGGTCGTCACCGTCACCCAATATAACACAGACAAGATTCCTCAAACCCCGGAGCATGAAATACTGGAATACCCAGATACGGGTATACCGCGAGCGGGGCGACATGTCACCCCTGGATACCCATTGTGCCGTTGGGGTAATCGAAAGAGACGAGGTCGACGTTTCGACAATTGGAGCGTTACCGCGAAATCTGAAGGACTAACATCCATTATCACCACATGGCTTGATTCTGGTATCATGGCTCACAAGCTTCATCAGACAATTCACTACTACCAGAGAATATGAGTCGCTCAGTTCATGTCATCATTAATGTTGATCAAGCAGACTGACGTTCAGGTCAAAAACAGAATCATATCGCCAATTCAACGCGAATGCGCGAACCTTGATCACTACACGGACATTTGAGGAACCCGTCGAGACATTTTGCGATTAGTAAACACATCTCGGCCGAACTAATTGCACCGCAGTGGAGATTTTCACTACCACGCCAGGCAAAATTGAGCTACCCGATACTTGCGGAAAGTTTAATTCTGTGCTCTGCTGTGAAACTCGTGGTTGATAAGCATATCCTGAGAAGGCAATTAATTTTCGCTCTTTTGACTAAAGCGCGAGCTCCAAAAATGGATATTAATTCGTTCCGATTCCTATCAACTTTCCCTACCTATACATCTCCACTCACAACTACCCGATACCCAGAACATCTCTAAGCCATTTCCATTGAATTTTATCTCTTTTAACCAATTTCTATCATTAACCACACTGACACTATCTCCACTATGCCGTTCAACCCCACCACTGATATCCCAGATCTGACTGGCAAAGTCATCATCGTCACTGGCGGTAGTAGTGGACTCGGCAAAGAAAGTGCCCTCCAGCTCGCAAAACACAACCCTTCTACTGTCTACATCACAGCCAGAACGGAAAAGCGTGGTAATGCCGCCATCAAAGAGATACAGGATGCCGTACCGAACTACAAAGGCCAGATCAAATTTTTAGAGTTGGATCTGTCTTCTTTTGATTCCATCAAGAAGGGCGCCACCACCTTTCTCAGTCAATCTGATCGACTAGACATTTTGATGAACAATGCCGGCTTGATGGCCACTCCTGCCGGTCTCACAACTGACGGGTATGAAGTCCAATTTGGTGCCAATTACATGGGACCAGCTCTGTTTACCAAACTACTTCTACCAACCATCATCAAGACAGCTGAACAACACGGGGGAGATGCTCGAGTCGTCAACTTGAGCTCCGAGCTCTTCAGACAAGCGCCAAAGGAAGGAATAGTTCTTTCTCGCGTTAAAACCCCCTCTGAAGATATTTCCAGCTTGGCTCGCTACGGTCAATCCAAGCTTGCTGATTACTACCACACCCGCTCTCTGAGCAAGCTCTACCCAACCGTCAAGTTTGTCGCGATTCACCCAGGAGTTGTCAACACAGGCCTATTTGATGATTTCCGGAAACGACGACCTTGGGTCGGTGGATTGGTCAGTGTTTTGAGTTCTGTTTTCCTCACGGACGTACATGATGGTGCAAAGGCTCAACTTTGGGCAAGTACCGCCAAATCAGAGAACGTCAGAAGTGGCGGCTTTTACAATCACAAACTAAAAGAGTACAAGGATGCGGTGCTGGACAATGATCAGGCTGCTGAAGAATTATGGGACTGGACTGAGAAGGAGTTTGAAAGCAAGGGATTTTAAGAAGCATAGAATAGAAGATACCATATAATTAATATTAATACAGTAGAATTCTTAGTTACCGATGATACAAAATGTTGCTATTAATAGCTTGGGCGTCTTACTTACATGGAGAACGTTTCCAGATTCACCTATAAACAAAGTGAGAGCCAATGAGTGAAATTCATTTTCTTTAGTGGCTTTTTTAGCGTCGCTCGTGCGTCTGTAGCCGCTATAGAAAAGCCATATAGAGGGCGCACTACTAGGCGCTCATCAATTGCCATGGCGCTTAGCTACTGTACTTGAAGACAATTTAAGGATAAAAAGAAGCAATTGTCGTTGTCATTTCAAAGTGTTCATAACCGTTCTCATCCGTATCTCTTGTCCTTGGTGATACCCTTCTTCTATCGAATCAACGAAGTCATTGCATTATCTCCAGCCAGATCACCACCACGAATTCCACATTATCACTCATTACCTACTTTAATCCTGTCACGATGTCGAACCCTCTAAAATACACCATTGGCTGGATCTGTGCTATCAAGCAAGAATATGTGGCTGCAAAAGTCTTCCTCGATGAGGTCCATCCAGGCCCCACCTCCGTCTCGCTTGCCGACGAAAACACTTATACGCTGGGTCGTATGGGTGAGCACAACATCGTCATAACCGTTCTACCACCCGGAAGAGTTGGTTCAGTGAATGCTGCATACACTGCAGTCTCTCTACGCCGGAGTTTCCACAACCTTCAAGTTGCATTGATGGTTGGCACTGCTGGCGGTGCGCCAAGCGACAAGCATGATATACGTCTCGGTGATGTTGTAGTGAGTGCACCAGGCGAAGATCATACTGGCGTCTTCCAATACGATTTTGGTAAAGCTCTTCAGAACAAGGACTTCCTGAATACTGCATCCTTCAACCCACCACCTATTGTTCTTCAGGAAGCTACGACTCAGCTACAGACACAATACAAAACCTACGGACATCAAATCCAGCAGGCCATCAGTTCTGTTTTGGATAAATATCCAAGGTTACGCAAGGGTGGTTATGAGCGTCCCAAAAACAGCACCGATCGCCTTTACCTGTCGGATGTGATCCATCCTCCCGACCACAGCATGGAGTGCGCCGAGTCTTGTGGTAGTAATCCCTCCAAGCTCATTGAACGAGGTCCAAGAACTGGTAAAGATAGTGACCCTTCTATCCACTACGGTCTTATTGCCTCGGGTAACACTTTCATCTGTGACGCCAAGTTTCGAGATGAAATCGCGGCCAGGAACGATGTTCTGTGCTTTGACATGGAAACGGCAGGATTGATGAACGCTCTGCCCTGTATGGCGATTCGGGGCATTAGCAACTACGCCGACACTCATGTCAACAAAGAGTGGCAGGGTTATGCAGCTATGACAGCAGTAGCTTGTGCTAAGGATCTGCTCAAGTATGTTCCTCAGTATCACGTTGATACTGAGAGGGAGTTGGAAGGTTATCGAAAGTACCTAGAGTAGAACCGCGCTCATGTAAGAGAAGGTCGGATTAATGCATGTGCATCTTGGGGTGGTCGGTCTCCAATGTTGGTCTTATTGGAATCAACTGGCAAAATATCTTTGTAACAATGTTTGGTAATCTTATATACCTTTTTATTGCGATGTAAACGACTACTACTATTCCTACACATGGCCCTGTCAGTATGCTCAATTGGGGACTAACGTCAAGTCATTGTCAATAAACCCTTCGAAAATCTTTGTTCCGCTGTCCATCTTCGCCTTCCTGTGTTGGGAATTACCATTATCTTCTATTCTTGTTCAAGGCATAGGCTAGAGGAACAGGTCCGAGCCGGTGAGATCCGCTGGCGAGAGAAGCTGAGACTAGGATATTTGTGGACTGGTAGGAAAATTATCGACTGGGTGTTTCACAACAAACACCGGCGAGTCCTCCAAGTCTCAGCTGAGCTGGCTGTACGAACGCCAAGGTTCTAAAAAGAACGCCGCTATTGAAAGCTGCCGTGTGGGCGGCGCGGGTCTTCACCAAGCAACTAACAGCATTTCTGCCACTAGTGTCAGACATATTTGAGGTATGGCTACCTTGTAGGTTCTGGACCATCCGTGGCTAGCTGATAATGTTATTCTTCTTCTTTTCGGTAAAGCGGCTCACAGACTCTGCAGTTGCTCGGCTATGATAGGAGCTTGGCTTTCCTTCCTGTGTGCTCTCGTCAACTCTATTAGTAACTCGGATTACCACCACTCTCATATTTACAACTATTTGTTTCTCTCCATCTCCAACTCTAGTCAAGTCAGATCAATATGTCTATTCCTGAAGTTAATGATATTATCCGCTTCGTGGCATACAACGGAGCAGAGTCTGCCAGCGACGCGGTTGAGATCAAATGGTCCCGGGATGTGGGACCCAAAACGGCGACCTATTACATTGTCAATGCCATAAATACCTCCAAGGCTAATGCTGAGACCATTCTTATCATCCAAAAGCCGAGCTACACGGACGAAAACAGCTACGAACATATCAGCAATCTCCCGGGTGCTAAGAAGGAGGGAGGTACGTTGTCGTACTCGGTTTCGCGTTCGTCTGTACTCACTCTTTGGTCTCAGATGACTGGATCGTCCCTATTAGTCACCGGTTCCGGTATGGACAGAAGAACGCCCAGGGAGAGCAGCGCTTCCTTGTTCTCCACAACGAACACTTCAAGATCCTTCAAGTCGGTGACTTTCTCTCATTTCCATCTACGAAGGTCACGCTAACGACATTTAAAGCATCGATTCCTGACCGCCACTGCCAGAAGCAACGCTGCAAAATGGGTCCAGAGAATTGCACAGTCCTTCGGACCTGGAGAGGTTATTGATCACATCAGCAAGGGCGGATCGAGCTTCTTCGTTGGTTTCCTGAAGACATTCTAAACTTCAAGTCTTTAGTTCCAGGGGGATATGTTTATAATTGGCTTTTTTACTTAGCGAGAAATAGGGAAAACCATATGTGAATTAGACCTTCAAACATGACCTAGTCCTCGTTTTGCTTTACAGAGATCAATATCATCATGAAGCATCGACATTTGTTCTAATTCTACGGCCACTGCAGCAAAACGTAATTAAGCAGGCAATCATCTGATGAATCAACAGTCCTTTGACCATCTCCGCGGCTACGGTGTTGGACAAATATCTTGGCCCGCCATATAAAGGCACTGCTGTAGATGCGGCGCGTGCAGCATTACTGGTAGCGTCCAAGTTTTTCGCACCTGCGAAAACCATCCAAGCCGACCCAAAGAGCATCTTTAGCCGCTACGTCAAAATGTCTGACCAGGTCAGCGAGCAAGGCTCGGTCAACACGTACCACGCTACCTTCAATAACTTGAATCAGTCGCACGATGAAACGGTAGAGCGCATCAAGTTTTAAGATGCAGCCACCTCCATACTCAAAAAAGTCAATGTCTCACCGGAAAAGGTCGACTTGTACAAGGCGTGGATTTCATACCCGGACGCCAAGCTATGGAAGGATATCGCAGAGAGAGTCCACAAGTTCGAGCCTGAGACCTACCATGTGTAGTCCTTGTTGTTGTTGAACAATTTAGGGGCGTGCTCGCCTAGGCCGGACTTCGAAACCACAGCGCAAAGTACCTACTAATGAACAATGCTTGCGACGTCTTGTTGGCGGCCGCTAGAGAATGCTATTTAGCGACCTACGAGAAAACTCAACATTACAAGACTGCAATGCGAGAGGCTTATTCTCAGATCCTTGTTAAGCTATCGAATGGGATTGATGGAATTCTCCCAGACTGTCAACTCTTGCGGCTTCGGCCTTCAGCTAGAATTGTCATACAAACACACGCCCGCTTGCTAGATGGATTCCCACCAGTTTGAGCTTTGAATTTGTACTAAGTATTTAATTCTTGTATATCCGCGTATCGAAAGGGAGATAATTGGATACAAAACCAAGAAGATAGAAAAAAAAAAATTCTTCGTCAGTTTGAATAAAATAATTCAAATATAGCTACGATGAAGTTGTGTGTCATCATAATATTTCGATAATAAATGGAGCTGTGATGACGGTCACGATGACGTCAACCATCGTCAGACGCGTTTTCACCACAAAAGATAGCAATTCCCCCATTTGAATCTCACAACTCCCCGTCCACAACCTCATAACTGACGACGCATCCAAAATGGTGATACAATACCAAGGGGCTGAGATCCCTATCTCATTCGCATCATGTAGCATCCCCATGAAGATCAAAGCAAGCCTCCCCGACAAACTCAAGGCCATCCAAAAAGCCGGCTTTGATGGAATTGAACTGTCCATGCCCGACATAATCAGCCACGGAGAATTCGTCAATGGATCGTCACCTAAGGAGGATGATTACGATACCCTCGCCGATGTGGCCAGGCAGATCAAATCGTTGACGGATGAGCTCGGATTGAAAATCATGATGCTGCAGCCTTTTGCCAATTTTGAGGGTTGGAAGAAGGGCACTCACGATAAACAGCGAGAGCAAGCTTTTGATAAAGCGAAAGGATGGATCAAAATCATGGAGGCTGCTGGCATCACTCTCCTCCAGGTAAACTACACACACCACTCCATCTTCACAAGTTTACTGACATATTCACAGGTTGGCTCATCTGACTCCGAAGGCATCTCATCTTCATTCGATGATCTAGCATCCGATCTCGCCGAACTAGCAGACCTCCTCGCAGAAAAGAACTTTAGCATCGCCTACGAAAACTGGTGCTGGGCCACCCACGCCCCCACATGGAAAACAGTCTGGCAAATTGTTCAAAAGGCTGATAGACCCAACATCGGTCTCTGTCTTGACACCTTCCAGACAGCTGGATACGAATGGGGCGACCCCACCACAAACGATGGTCTCACTCCAGCTAGTAGCGCTGAAGAGCGTCAGAAGCGTTGGGAGGCGAGTCTCCAAGAGCTAGCTGAAACCATCCCCGCAGATAAGATTTACCTGCTCCAGATTTCGGACGCATACAAGATGGATCCTCCAATCGAGGATGTCAAGGATGAGGAGGGAAGCAGACCGCGATGTAGATGGAGTCATGACTATAGGCCACTTCCGTGCAATGGCGGATACTTACCGGTGCAGGATATGATGGCTGCTGTGATGAAGACTGGGTTTAGGAGCTGGTTGAGTGTTGAAGTTTTTGATGGGCTTGAGGGGGAGAACACGGATATGAATGAGTACACACAGGAGGCTGTTGAGTCCGTCAAGAAGTTGCTCGACTTTAGTGCATGATGCAGTTCACGCTGGTTGTATGAGATTATTCATTACTGCATTATAAAACAAGCCATCATATCAGATACAGGAGCAACGTATTGGCAATTTATTAAATCTGCATCAATGGTTGGCGTGGCGGGTAGCATTGCAAAAAGTTCTCTTCTTCAGTCTGGCAGCTAACCCTACCTACACTGACTATTACAGGTACATCTAATGTACCTTGACAATATTTTATGACTTGACTGCCTTTTGTCAGATGCGGTCTCAATCACCTCGTAGCCTCATAACCTGGTTCCTCACTTCAATCTGGAGATGGCGCGCGCGGCCCTTGCGGAATATGGAGCCGAGACCACGATCAAGACACGAATTACACTGCAAAAAGGTCAAGGGTAGTGTAATGCTAGGTATTGCCTATTGTATTGGAAGGGACATGTGAATAGTCTAGCGCAACGGATTCTAGCCTAGTGTACCTCCATATTCCGCATTGCAGGGGAGTCGGAACATGGAGACGGTGCGTCGGAATTGGAGACGGGGCCGACAAACGCCCAAAGCCGCCTCACTTGTTCCAAGACGTGCTTACGAATGGTCATATGGCTAACCTCTTATAGTTCCTGAATTCTGCCATCTTGATGTGGGCAACGGCTTTGCCAGATGCGATACCAAAAAGTAGCAATTCAGTATATATATCCCATCTTGTCGCACTGATTTTCCAAACATTTGTCACAGGGCCAGATCAATTTTGACTAGTGACGTATATTTATATCTCCGACTTGGGCAAACCGAAAATTCACTATGCTGTCAACTATCTCTCTACCGAACCTAGAATCTACTATAGCGTTCGCTGCGTTTACGCTGCTACTGTTGTTGTTTCAACAGGCTGTCAAAAGGTACAAGGCGAGCAAGGCCTTGCTTCCCCTACCACCGTCACCTTTAGGCGAAAATATTATCGCTGGCCATCTTCCAACGGTCTTGAGCGCCGCTAAGGAACATCGTCAACACCTCCTCTTCCAAAAATGGGCGGAGCAGTATGGCGAGGTCTTTTTCGTCCAGCTAGGTACCTTTCAGGAGTACTTTATCAATAGCGACAAAGCTGTCAAGGCAATATTCGACAAAGCTGCGTCACAAACCTCGGAACGGCCGCGCTGGATTGTCAGCAACGAGCATATATGCAATCAACTCAATGTCCTCCTCTTAAGCGCCAGTGAAAAGGCATGGAAGAATCAGCGAAAAGCCACAGCTTTGGGACTCACTAGCTTAACCAACGCTGATATCGGTCTTCCCTTTCTTCATTTCGAATCATTAAAGTTCTTGAATGACATTGCCCAACATCCCAGCAAAGGTGCTAATCCAGAGGCCGTCTATTCAAGCATTGGACGTTACACGTACAGCACATTTGCCTCTCAGATCTTTGGGCTTGACGTTCCTGATGACAACAGCCCGGCTATTCATTACATACATGAGACGGGAATTGCCCAGATTCTTGGTATTCTACCTGGATACTATCTGGTTGATACATTTACCTTTCTTGACAAACTGCCTTTGTTTCTCAAGCCTTGGGAAAGAGAGGGAAGAGCCCGATTCAAGCGTGATTACGAATGGTCTCGTGACAAGCTCGAGGTAAGAATATACCCAGACATGGACGAGACTCGTCACTGACACATCTCAGAGAGTAAAAGCATTGATTGCTGCTGGAGAGGCTCCGCCTCACATGACCTTCCTCCGTAGGGTTATCGAAGACCCAAACCACTTGGGGCTAGACAGTGTCGAGGATGCTGCTTACCTCGGCTTAATGTTGATCATTGGGGCTTCAGATACGGTGAGTATCCTCAAAACCTTGTCGCAACCACCGTGTCATTAATAAAGGGAGTAGAGCCGGATATCTACTTGGTCATTTCTTGAGGCCATGTTAACATTTCCCGATGTGTGCGAGAAGGCGAGAAAGTTAATTGGTAAGAACGTCCCTATTGGCTCGACTTTTAAGAATTAAGTGAGTGTCTGACAAGGACAGATGAGGCTGTTGGTGATAGAGTACCAGTTTTCGAGGATCTACAACGCGTACCATATATCCGCCAGGTAATGAAGGAATCATGGAGATGGCGTCCACCTGTGGCTTTGGGCCATCCACACATGACCACGCGCGATGTAGTCTATGAAGGCCACAGAATACCCAAAGGTGCCCGGATACACATCAATGCTTGGTAAGGGGGACCTTTTGTCTTAGCCAAATACTGTGCTAACTTAGATTATCAAGGGCTATCCATAGAGATCCCAAGCGTTACCCGGAACCAGAGAAATTCATACCTGAAAGGTTTGAAGGTGATGTGACTTCAGTGAGACATCCTTCAATCTGACCTCCTTCCAAACGTTGCTAATTCTATCTCAGAGTCAGGAGAGTGCTGCGTCCCCTGATGTTTCCAAAAGGGACCATTTCGCGTTTGGAGCTGGACGCCGCATTTGTGAGTTACTTGACTGAACTTTGCTGTTTGATCAGCTGGCTAATTTGTCTCTCTATAGGCCCTGGCTACCATGTTGCTGATAGAAGCTTTGCCGTCAGTATCATGCGGATTCTCTGGGCTTTTGATATCACCTTGAAACCAGGAACAAAGCTGCCCCTGGACCCTCAAGATTTTCCGGGAGAAATGCCAGGTAATCCTGGACTTGACTTGCCGGTGGTTTTGACTGTTAGAAGTCCCGAGAGGCGGGCGACGATACAGAAGGCGTATAAGGAAGCTGTGGAACATCGACCAAAGATGGAGCCATTGGTTATTTGATCAAGGCTCCTGTGGAACCTGTATCCATCATATCACTACCCTTTATATAACTGTTTTATTTGTCGAATGACTTCCTTAGTATGCACTTGCTGCTTGATATTGGCGATAACTATTGAATAATGGAATCTTGAATCATCCCTGGTCACATCAATCATCATTGACTACCTACAATCTAACAAGCCCTACGTTAGAAGATCAGAAACTTTTGCAATTCCCACAAACGTGTCAAAATATTTAATCATTGAACTGAAATCAGAGTCTCTTCTATAGATAGCATCGATATTTGTATCACATGACACTCGCACTTGCAGACTCAGATACATCTCCATCGAGGGAACCCCCGTTCCGATCAGCTGCCTCTGATGCGGCATGGCACTTCCTGAGATACGGTCCTGTACGCCAAGCTTGAGGCCAAGCCATACTTTTCTCCAACAGATTGGCAGTCTCCTTTACCAGCCTCCCAATGGCACCTTGATGCCATAAAAGCCCTACCCCGCCCAAGTAAAGGCGTTTCTGCTCAGCGCCAGCTGCCCAGGCTTTCACCTCATGGTTCATCTTGTCCAGTCGCAGAATTGGTAACGCATCCAGGGCCTCTGGACTAGGCCTGTTACTTAGCTTGACTAGTGCCCATATAGCAAAAGCGCTGTGTAGCAAGGCCACCGGCTCGTGTTGAGCAGCAGTTGGTCTTGTGCGTATCTGTGACCAAACGCTACATGCATGCATAAGAGCTGTTCTTGCATCATGACCATTGCGCATCCATCCTTTCAGCTTATTGACAACCATGGTGTATTGAGTCTCAGTAACGCGCCACCGGCCGAATGCAATGACATCCCTGGTCGGGAAATACAGTAACAGTGACAACATGTGAATGTGACTAATGGCAGCTTGTGTAAGGGATGTCGAAGGTAATCTCTCAGCATGATGCTGCAGAAGATCTAGATATACGGGGGCATGGCGGAGCTTCGATGCGTCGTCAGAGACACCCATAGCGAGGAGAAGTATATTGAATGCGCCCAGATGTGGAGGAACTTCACGGCTGCGGTAAAGGTGCAAAAGTCTTTGACGAATGGGACCTCGGTTTTGGCAAGATGGATCTAGCGAATTGTCAGTTATTGTTCCTCCAGCTTACTCATCCATGTAATCATACCATCTATGAAACTAATCTGCCAGGTATTTTGACAAGGCGCATCCCAAGCGGACTCATGGGCCGGCATTGGAAATTGAAGAAAGTCTAGTGCAAGTGTGGGAGGGAAAGCAAAGAAGTTGACCTGTTGGCTGTCTACTAGCTTTACCAAGGTTAGAGTCCTCAGAGTTCTCAATTCTAAAACTGGACTGTTTGAGGGCATACTTACCCAAGCACAATAGAATAGGCGCACTTCAAGTTCTGCCTTGATCCAGCCATGCCAATCTTGAGACACAGCATGATCAGCCACCGATGGCTTAACAAAGCCGTTACTATAGGAAGCTATCTTTCGACATTGCGTTGCAAGCTGGGCCATTGTTTGATGCGCACATTCAGCGAATCTCAAGTCTCCCCCGTACATCATGCCAATTTGATTGAGGACAGAAGCTTGAGCCAGACAAATATCTGGTGCCAATGCTTGAATTTTTTCCAACTAGTAATTTCCATTATCAGCAGGCTGTATGTACATGGGTCTTGCAACGTCTAGGTAAGCATTTACCTGGATATGGATAGTTCGGCGTAAAAGCTCTTGCATAATAGAATAACTCTCTTTCGATTGCAAGGTTTTTGAGAATAGGCACCCGATGGATGAGATGGCAAGGCTCAGTACCCAGTTGTCTGTTGTGGGAGAGAAGGTAGCTTTGTGCAGTAAAGGGAATACAGGATGAAACTCCTCGAAGTACACCTGCATATAGATACGCATATGCGTCAAAGATGGAAGACTTTTGGTGGTGAATGAGGTGCAATAGGCATTGTTACTATTTAGTTGGTTAAAAGCGGAAGTCATACACTCGTAACATGCTATTTTTATGTCGGGGACATGTTCATAATCCTCAGCCCTCCAGGACTCAAGGTCGATATTGCCTGCCGGTGGGATGACCGAGTTATCCTCGCGCGACGGTATATCACTGTGGTCATGTGTCACTGGGATAGGGATCGGCTGAGTGAAACTGGGAGTTGGCGCCTCGCATTCCAGTTGATGGACAGCAGGCTCACTGTCTATAGGAGATAGTAGATGTTGCAAGTCAAATGAGCCGTTCACTTCGTTTGAAGTGCCAAAAAAGAATGTTAAGGGATGGGGAAGTCCAAAAGACTCAATATCGAGCAGGGACATTGTGTTGTTCCAAGGGATGTCCGTACCAAGGGAAGCCCAATTGTCACTCAGTTCTTCAGCAGTAAACGTAGAGTTGTCCAGGAAGGATGTAGTAAGCATGGAGGGTGTTTTAAGAGCAGGTGCTTCTTGGTTTGGCCATACCGAAGCAGCTGAAATAGTAGCATCGACGTCTGTCGTTACGGAAGCGAGTCTGTCCATTGCGTCAGATGTATGAGTACCGGCCCTGGACTCTGATTCAAGTGACGATGGGGCCAGTAGGTTCGGAGTTGGTTGTGAGTCTTGATGCGAAAGAATCTCCCTAGCTGTGGGGGAGGCGGGCTTTGGGCAGATGCTGAGCGGTGACATGTGTCTGTCTCTGCTATCGCGCAATCCTCGATAGATGCAATCTAAGTGCTTCGAAGAACACCTGCCGCATGGCGACTGACCATCACAGCGCTGTTTGGACTTGGCGCAACGAGAACAAGCTTTGGTTACATAGGCAACTCTGCGATGTCTGCGAGATAGATTGTCAGGAAGATGGGTACGTAGATGCTGGTTCAAGGTATCTCTGATTGACACTGTAGATTAATTTGATTGTGTCTTTGACTTGGGTTACGTGGTAAACTTACTTTCGTGTAAAGGCGCAATCGCATTCTCTGCATGTGAAAGGTCGAATATTAAGGTGCCGCCGCTGATGACGTTGGAGATGCTCGTCTCGGGCGAAAGAGGCACCGCATTCATTACATGAATGAGGCATTGGAATCAGCGTAGACTTCAACAGAGTACAGAGAGAATTGATGTTACATGACGAGGCTCGCTCTCCCGAAAAACGAAGAAACTTCATGTACGCCTTCGTAAATGTTCAATGGAAAGAGTCTGAATCTGGGGTGTGGGGGTGAGTATGGGTCAAGACACGGCGTAATTTGGGCCCATTATGATTCGCTAGTGTCATGTTAGACCCATTATGGTATGGCTACTGTGGCTTCCAATTTGCGGGGTCAAGCAAAATTCGGCAAAGAATTCGGGAGAAAATCCCAATCAAGACAAGGTCCTGGAGACTTGAAGATACGATACAACCAAACATTCTGAGGTTCAGACAGCTGATCTGCCATAGTAGCGTTGTTCGGGTTCGTTTGTCTCTTCTACAAACACACAGAAATTTGAGTCAGGCAATAAGAGACTTTATGACAATGGTGAAGTCCAAATTGACCTTGCTATGCCATAGATCTTGTTGACCATGTGCAATTAAATTGACTGCTCAGAAACATGCGGTGACTAGATAAGAATTGCTCTACAGAATACCACCGAAAATATAGGACAATGCGACTTACCGCCACCTACCCTACACCCGACCATATGTGCAACAGTGACAAACTGAATGCCGACTGTCGAAGCTAATACAAACAGCATCAGCCAAGAGTAGAACACATGCGGTAATAAATCCCCTTTGACTAAGAACATATTCTTGTCTAAGCACCCTCCTACAAAACCCGCTTCAGGTAAAGTCATATTTTCGGTGATTTTAAAAAGTTCATAAACTACCTAAGCATGAATCACTGCCTCTCATAACTCGGCATACCGCAGCCTTGGATTATGAGGGTATCAAGATATCTTACTAGATACAGCAGTATACTCATTCAAACTAACCAACGTATTTTCGTGTTCATTCTCAATAACCTCGGCGTGATTCTCGAAACGAGGTGTAATTGAATAGCGGTGTAGCAAGATTAAAAAATGTATTTCCAAGTTATCTCGGCATGTAGTGGACTTGTACGAGTTCAAAAGTCTGGAATGTGGTCTGTAATGCCTAAAAGCTGATTCCCTCCGAGATTATCCTTATCTCCGCCTTGACATCTCATCCCGCTCCTTATAAATCCCTTGTAATTTCCATAGGCTTCCTGACAGCGAGTGTTGGATCGCTTTCATGTCTCAACCAAATCTAGTTTTGACGATGACGGCTCGTATGTCTCAAGATGGAATATGGTCAGGGACATCTCAAAACCACTTGTCTATGGATTCCATGTAGCGAGCGTCTGGCGTAGAGACGCGACCCATTTGTTGAGTGTGACTTGGGTTTCGCCATACCAGTTTGCAGCGTCCTTGGGAGATTTGGGCTGCGTCGATCGGCCCATGGCATTGACAAGTTCAATGCCTGCGCGGACTTTCTTCGCGTCATATTGATTAAGGGCGGTCAAGATGGCGATCTTCTTTTCTTTGTCGGAAATGTTGCCGAGTGACATAGACATGCTTGTCAATGTACCGTACAAGTCGTCAAGTCGCTGTTCCCCAGGAACATTGAGATAGCGGACCTGACCCTTGTTTAAGTAAAACTGAGTGAAAGCTGTGTTTTGTTCCTTCGCTATGGAAGCAAGGCCCTGGCACTGTGGCAGGATATTATCGGCATAAGTAGGCATCGTGATAGAATATGATCTTGAGGCAAGGTAATTGCAAAGAGGAAGAGAATAGATATATGATGACTGTCTTGTAACTGAGTACTGAAGCAGAAATCGGTGGATGAGAGTAATGTTTGGTACATAGCCAGTATGGTGAAATCATCGAGTATTTATAGTCCAAGCCCTTTCAATAGGCTTAAACGTATGCTGGACCTAGACTGAGTATAATGATAGTCAAGTCATCAATTGTTTCCACATCGTTAACCAAAAGTCATCTAGTTGAATGCCTGTGTAGCTGCATCCCTGGACCAGTGACTGAGGTTCCTCGCGGAGGCTGGCTGGGAAGAAACAAATTTTGCCCTTTCGACCGCATCTGTCAATATTGGTATGCAGCAAAACACTAGTCTAGACAGCCAGACATATCCGTCTGAATCTTGACAAGATGCTTTTGGATCATGTGTTAGCGAAAACGCTGTGCAGTAACTGATTGGTTTAGGTACAAGGATACGACACCAATCCTGCTAACATGTCTGATAGAAGTGTCTGTTGTTCACGTAAATACCTGGTCGAAGTCCAGCCTCAATACCAGATGGAGAAGTTGTTGGGACTTAGTGGCGTGCTGAAGGGGCGCGTAGCCCGAGGCTCAAATCTAGGCTGTTCTCACGCAGGTAAATTCAAATTGAACTAACTGAGACTAGAGTTACAGAGCTGGCTGAGCTTTGGAACATGCATATCAATTGAAGCATTATTGGAAATTTCAATCAACTAGCTTTGTATCTGTAAACAGGCCTGAAAGACATGAGCTGATCTGAGTCTAGACCCACCCATAGCTCCATTCAATGCCGTCAAGCTTGCTCCATAAACCTTTCGGGATTGGCGGTGATATTGCTACATTCAGTTAGACCTCTAAAGCAGGTCGTCAATGGATCTAGCCGTTCACTGTGGGATGAGTGACGCGTAGCAAGGATGATCAGGGCTTTCACCAATCCCTAGCTAGAAGCCCTGGCAGGACTGTACGTGGCTGACTGAGAGTCATGAGGAAACGGCTTACGTTCCTAAAGTCAGTGCGTGCTGGCCATTAGGTATGGACATTTTACGCCGTCCGTAACAGGACGAATGATGTGCCAAGACGACTAGTGTGTCTCGCACCAGCTAGCCACGATCAAGTGGAGTTTCAAACTGGGCGGAGATCTATGAAAACTCCTCTTCAATGCGGTGGATGGTGCCACGCGGTGGTATGGATAAGTCCAGGGAAGGTCAGTCAATAGACTCATACAATTCGAATTCAAGTATGCCAAGTGTGAATTGAAATATCATTCACCCTGATTCTAGCTCAAGAGTAGGCCTGGAGTCAAGATGCTACGATATTCATCATTATGGTGAAAGTACAGATCTGCTAGTCATCATGTTGACTGGTTGCGAAATGTTCTACTTTTCCAACAACTTGACCAGAACAGACCTATGAGCATGATATAAGACGTAAGATTAACTGAAGTAGATATCTCTATGAGCGCCATGAAGCTCTAACACACCAAGTAGTGACCAACCCTCATGTTAAGACTACTTTCCCAGAAACATGAGCGCCTCATAGTACTTAAGCTGCTCTTGTTGGAGTGATTGAATGGCTTTGAGCCTGGGATCAGTCGCCACTGGTTGCTTTGTCCCCTGGTCCAGCCCTTTCAGCAGGCAATTCCCTACATCACCATAGCCATCATTGCCGACAACGTCAATCCGAAATCTCACATCCTGCAATCCGAAGACACTCACGTCCGTCGCACTCTTTCCCTGACTGAGGGCTTGAGCCGCGGCAATCATACCCGGTACTGTCTTAATAGAAGCCATCTGCGGGACGTTGTTCAATGCAAGAGGATCATCAGTCAAAATCATCGTGTTGGGCACTTCACCATTGTCTGTGGCTGGTTTCGCAAGAGGCTCGAATCTCGGCCAAGGCAGCTTCATGTACAAAACCTTGCCCTTCAGGTTGTCAGGGAATTGCAGCCGTCTGCGACCAAAGACATCTTGCCAAAAGTCACGAAAGCCGGCTGTCTGGTCGCTGAAGGCCCAGGCAAAGTAGATCTCATCACCTTCTTTGATGTACTCGCCATTGGACTTGGCGCCATACTTGAGGATCCGCCAATACTGACGCTCAAATGAGTCAGACAACCCAGGTAGGAAGACCGATTGCTGGTTGCGGAAGACTTCTAGGAACAGCGGTGAAGCCGGGGCATCCGATCCTGGTGCACCGGCTTTGGGAGCCGATTGAGGGAGTGGCACAGTAGATATGCTGACCAAGACACCATGAGCAAGCTGTTGGGATTATATGGTCAGTACAAGGTAAGCACGAGTGATTTTGACAAACATACCGCATCATTAAAAGGTGCGCTGACACTCCAGAGCGAGTTTCCGTACTCCTGGTTGTACTGGGAGCCATATGCCGACTCGCCTACAATGTTTGACCTGTATCCCAGAATTACTGGGGCTCGGTAACTGATGCGCATCAGTAAACAATGATGGCGAGCAGTGTTCTGAATAATAAACTTACCTTTGAGGGCTGAACAGCGGCTTAGCGTCAGTGATGTCGCACTGGGTCCATGCATTGTTAGAAATAGTCAAATCGTTCTTGACGGGCTTGACATCAGCTCCTGTACTGTGGCCGAAATAGTAGATCGGATCGCCAGAAGCATCGTAGTTCTCCACCTGCTTGAGATGGGATAGGGACAGCTGACTCGTAGGGGCTGTCAACTTGAACCTGAGTTTGATCTCGCGGGATGGAGGTAGCTCAATGTATCTGGAGAGGGTGGGAACTGCCTGCATGAACCAGCTCCGAACTTGGGCGTAGCCCGGAATGGCGGAAACGGCATCTGCGAGAGACGACAAAGAGTCGCGCTGTCGTGTGTCAGAAAACTGGTGTTTGAGCCATGTGACGATTTGCATGAACTTACATCGATGACTCTCCATGTGCGGTAATCAGCAACTGTAGATGACCACGCTGTGGGGCTGATAAACGTCAGTCAGTCTCTTAAGAATCAAGTCACAAGAAAAGGCTGGAACATGGCCGTGACTCACTTGGCTGCAAGAAGGGTGTCGCCTCCCACTGCTTCAAACACGTTGCTCTCGTCTTTGTCCACATTTGCCGTATTCGTTGTCTCCAGTTTCCCCTTCTCATTCGAGTGCTTGACACCAGCACCGACTCCGACAGGTGTAGTCACCTGCACACCCACAGAAATCTTATAAGCCTCCTTTTGCTCTTGCTCGGACGTTTTCGTCTGGTCTGTCATGATGGATGTCGATTGAAGGCGACCACCGACAGTTATGCGCTGACACCAGAGCTGACCAAAGTCCTCGTTCAACTTACGTAAATCAGCAATGTTCTTCTTCGTTCGGATTCTCTCGAGAGCCGCCTTGAACTCGGGCGTAGGCTCCAAGTCCGTAGGATGAAGCAGGATGTCGGCTCGAGGTAACTATTTTGGGCATATTCATTAGAACCAGACAATAACATGGATAGGTTTACTAACCAAATACTTGGCAATCATAGTCTTCTTATACGTATTAGTCGTATCTTTGCTGCCGGTAGAGGCTTCGTTACTGTAGCCGGCGCTGACAGTTGCCGCAAAACCGCCATAGCCTCCTGAACTGCTGCACAGTTAGATCTTGCCATACCAAAAAGCGCAACGCAGATCATCATATTAACTTCCTCGGTTACCAGGATTGTGACTTACAGTGACCCTTCTGTAGACTGACTGCTAAAGTTATTCCTGGCCATGCTTGTCTCGAACTCATGACTGCTGACGGTGATCTCAATTCTAGATTCATCATTTACTTGAAAGCTAGGCAAAACCGTATACACCGCCCTGCCAGCTGCAGGCCGGGGTAGGTAACGGGCCAAAGCCGAGTTTGCAGCTACTTGCTCAATGGTGGCAACTGGAGCCTTGGTGTCCTGTGCTTCTAGACCTGGCGCAGCCGCTGCTGATGGATCTGGTGTGTCGGCGCTCTTATCTCCGGTAAGCATCGTCTTCCCTCCTGAAAGTCAGTTAGTATCTCTTGTGATCTTTGGCTTATATCAGAAGTATTCATACCCTGTTGGCTAGTGCTCTTGGTAAGATCAGTCTCCTGTGCTGATCCTGCATCACGCTTCTCAACAGATAGATCAACGGCCTGATCTAGTCCACGAGGGTTCGTAACCTTTGTCTCTATGCGGCGACTCGGCAGCTCTCCCTTCATACCAGCTCGGGAACTCCAGTTTCCAATTTTCGCCTTAACCTCGTCTATGTCATCTTTCGTAATATGTGCCATGGCCTTCGGTTCTTTGTCCGGGATCTTTTCGATGATATCTGGAATAGCGTGGGTTTCATCGTCCGACAGCTTGGCTCGCAGTTGGAACGCTGTCGTGGAATGTCAGTTTCTGCTTAAACAGAACATAAGGGAGAAAGAATGCGTTGTCATACCTGGCTTTGGAGCTCGAATGATCCGATTCTTCTGGCGGTCGACCACCCATCCATACATAGCGCCACAGTTACGCAGAACCTCAGCCCACTGCAAGTCAGTGAGATATGATGCATCCCTAGATTACATTAGCCATGATGCTGTGATATCATCGACGGCCTTCTTTAAAGCCCTAGCGTTAACATACAAGGCAAAATCGTTACCAGCTGCGCCGGTACTACTCGCTCCGGACGTAGATAGTTCGAAAGCTCGGGCACGAGATTCGAAGTCTCTAGCCTTCTTAGCATTCGCAAATGTGTTCTATTGAAGTGTCAGCCTGCCTTCTTAATTTTTGCGTCAACATGGTTGCAGCGCACGTACTTCCGTGATTTTTGTGTCCTTTTCCTCCAACTTGCCAGGAAGTTTGTCAATGTCAATCTTGTGAGGTTCGTTCTTAGGATGGGCTAGCTTGTAAAATACGTGAACCGAGGGGAGTTCAGCATTAGTATCACTCAAAGTCTCCTACAGGCATCAACGGTCTAGAATTAGCCAAACTACTCTCAGGAATAGACGTCGAGACTTGCTAGTCTTCACAACTTAAACATACCTCGAGCTGCAGGTAGTCGGAGAAAGTCATGGCCTCATCGACAACAGTCTCGCCAGACTGCGTACAGAACTGGTGAGTTTTCGGTGCAACTGACCTGCAGAATTGTTAGGCACACGAATCGTGAGTGTAGCTCGGAGCACTGCGTGTGGGTAGCCTACATCTTTGTACACGTTGCAAGTTGCTTACGCAGGCCCGCCAGGGTCATCAACGTGGCGTCCTGCACCCCAAGCTTGCTGGATTGCAAATTACCACGGCTGGCAACGCCGGATTCGCCCGCGGACCACTCGAAGACCTTAATGGCAAATTTGTCGAGAGCCAGGTTTTTGGCAGTGATAGAGGCCTTGACTGCTGGCTTCGGTGTGAGATAAAGAAAGCATTTGTGAATCATGCTCTCCTGCTGTACCTCTACCTCTGACTCGCCATCCTTTGCAGGCTTGGAGGGCTTGTGTGTGGAGCTGAAGTCAACTTCGCCATCGAAGGCTTGTTGAAGATAATCTTCCAGGCTCAAAGAGTCATCAGCCGGGCTCAAATCCTTGAAGCAAAAAGTATCAGGCTCGTCGCTGCATCAATGTTAGGGGGCGATTATCCACTGTCTGCTGGGATTGCGCTGCTCACATGGATTTAATCTTTTGCCTTATCTGCCCCAGCGATAGTCGATTGATCCTGTGCCCGTTTGTTAGTCATTTCAATAACCTTGTCACGTCAGTGGACGACGCCAAGTCATACTCATTTCTCTGCAAGGTTGCGAGAACCACATCTTTCTGTTTCTCGTCCTCTACATTGGCAAGTCTAGTCACTTTGACAGTGGCTGACAGCTTGTTCTTCGGAACACCTTTATCCTATAACTTTGTTTAGCGTGTCCCTATGTGCTTCAAGCGCCCTGACTTACCTCAGTTTTCCCCTCTACTGGTTCATTAGAGATTGCCTCTTTAGGTTCAGAGACATCTTTCTTTTGAGTATCCAGTACGTCTAGGCTCGCTGGACTATGGACCTTTGGCTCTGAAACTGTGCCCATGGTATCCTGAGAGCCCTGTGCTGGCTTGTCTCCCGATTTCGTCATTTTGTTCTTACCCTTTGACGACATAGTCGTAGGTCTTGCAATGATTGATTAAGTGGACAAAGAAAGCCCAGGAAATTTTCAACAAGAGAGTGATTTCGGTATATTTTGTTCGAAACTAATATTGACAGGGAAAAGGGCCGAACGCAGTCACATATGTAGAAGCAAAATCGGACTGAAGACAGTGGCTGCTCCAGTGTTCCTAATCGGAATGAGCTAAGTCGGTCACGCAAGAAAAAGGGGCCTGTAATTTTCAACCACCATTCTTCCAACACAAGAGACATATTCAGGCCTACTGCAGGGTCTATAGGAATCCGACGTCCTCAGAAGACTCAATAGTCTCAGCTTGTGGTGAGCTGAAAATCCTCTACAGGTATGCTGGAGAGACTATCGGTTCGCGAAGAATGTGTACTCAACCAGTGGGAATTGGCTCTGCGCTTGGTGTTGTAAGAGGCGCAAAGGGGAAGACAGTACAGAGTATTTTTCAGCTGTGGTTGGGACAGAGATTATTGCCTATGTTCAATGTTGAGTGGTGTAGCTCTGAGACCCCGCCCAACCTTTTTGAGATAGTCTGGACCTACTGTCTCATACCAGTTGTCTAGAAAGGCAAGACGATAGCGGTCATGAATGTGGCGTGCTGATTAGTATAGCCAGATTTTATTTTGCCGCGAATGCCGTTCTCAGTTTGACTAAACTAGTGTCTCTTTCAGCTGACAACGGGACGTTGGTGAGATCCCGAAAGCCTAATCAAGAGTTTAGAACTAAGATTTGGCGCCCGGTTCGGAGCTGAAAGAGTGGGCTAGAACCGCTTTTACAGGGCGTTCCACCTTGCTATTTGCAACTATCGGAATGTTGCATTGGATTTAATTACGCTGTTGCCAATGACTTTCGTAATTGCATTGAAGTCAACGCTATTTACGCTTGCATCTTGGCCGACTCAACATTGTCTCTCTTTCAGCTGACTGTAGAGCCGCCATTGACCCTCAGCGTTCTCATCGAGGCTGTGTGGATTCCTTCAGGCTCGGTGTATCACGACTGTGAGTCAAAGACGGTACACCCCAAAGATGTGGCGGACATCATGCGGTAGGTATGCTTTTGTCTGATCATTTGTGAGTGACCTTGCATTCCATGAATATTCAGGGTCGGACATCCGCTGTCTGATCAGATACCACTTATACTAGGCCAGGGAAGCACCACTCGTCCTGCTATTTAATCACCCCAAGTGCTCATTCAATTGCCTCTTCCCCAACTCTACTGTCTATCAAGTGTTCCCTTCTTCCTGGTAGAGATTTTCCGTACAGTCTTTTCCAACATGACTTTGAGACTCGCCCCATACAATGACGCGATGCGTCTTGGTCAAGGATTTAATTCCTATACCCACGAGCTGTGCATTGACCAGGCCGTCAAAGTCAAGCAGCGTAAAAACGTGAACCCAAAGGGCGAAACATCCCAGGTAAGCCAGAACTCCCGATAATGTCGCATTGTATTTGCGTTGGAAGTTCCCACTGAATGTTACGTAGGTCGTGTCTTACTCAGCCCGGTTTGTTGAAAAGTTGAGCGACGTGGTTGAGTCCATGAATGTTTCCTACAGTTCAGCAATCAAGAAGGGTACCGTTGAGATCAGTGGTAACTCTAGCACGGTCGACGAGACAACTTTCAAGTCATCCGATCTCAATGCCGTTGTAGCCGTCAAGGTATGATGATGTCAGCTTTTTCTACGATAAGGCATGAGCACTAATTCATTACAGGTTGTCAATCAAACCATCTCTACTGAGGATGAATGTGAGTTCCAGACGCTTGACAATAACGAGGAAGCTGTGTACACTCGTTTCAACGAGATCTATGGCGACTCATATATTTCTGGTCAGTATCCCTCTCAGCATCTGTTTTATACAAACTCCTTTTAACTCTTACCACAGGGTTCGTCGAGGGTGGAGATTTCACAGGTATTGTCTCCATCAAGGTTTTGGATGGTAACAACGTGAAAAGTACAGTAGAGACGTGAGTCAAGCTATTACCTCTGTTCATTGTGTTGGGTTTTAATAATTGCTTATATGCAGCATCAAATCGGGTCTCAACATGAATAGCCAGAGCGAGGTTGAAGAGTTTGTCATGGGTCCATCGGATGTCTCAGTTCGATCGAACCTCGCAGCAGCTCTCAAAAACACTGAAACTACGATTTCCATCAGCTGGATAGGGGGCGCTCAAATCAAAGAAGCAACTCGCGCTTGGGACATAGACTCGATGTACGCTGCAGCGGCTGCTTTCCCGGCAGCAGTTGCGCAGTGTCCCCAGCGAACTTGGGCTATCCTCACCCCGTACAAGGCAAATAGATCCTTCGTCAAATGGAGTACTGGATCACCTATCAAGACGCTGCAGTATGATCTAATTGCTAGTTACACCGCAGAGCTGTTTGACAGCTTCATGGACTACAAGATGCTCCTCAAAGAGGTTCAGAACATCATTAGCAACCGCAAGAACTACCGACAGCGGATTGCCGTTGTAGATGCTATAGGTACTGACCTCAAGACGCTCTTGAGCGTTCGTGGGGCTCTGCGCGACGAGCAAACAAAGATCGTTGAAGCTGTAGGTTGGCCTAATCGAGATCTACACTATCTGCGGTTGACTAATCATGTTATGAACAGATTGGCGTTCTGAGCAAAGACCCTTCCGTGCTAAAAAGACAAGGCGCTTGGTCCACCATCAACAGAGTTCCACTCGTCAAGCAAATCATCGAGAAGGCTTTGGGACATGCAGCCAGTTGGGAGCCGGAAAAGCTGACAGTTCAGGCAGCATCTGCTGAAGATTCAACGCAAACCGATACAAACCTCCCCAGCGTCTCGATTGATCTTAGTCAACTTCAGAAGCCAGAAAATGACGATGCAGTATTTGTCGGTGTCGGGAACACAGGTGAAACTTCGCCCGCCTCCTCAATTGCTGCAGCTCCAGCTGTTACATTAGATGGACAAGCACCAAGTGAAGAGAAGGTATGTGCTATCCAGACAAACTTGATAGCTCCGAATTGGTGCTACTTAGCAACTCTTAGTAATATCATGTTCAGGCTCCGGAACCTCACAACGCTATATCCAACCTCAGCAAGCCTGACTACGAATTCAATTTTGATACTTTGATGCCGCCCGAGGTGTGGGAGGACTTGCTGCCTGTAAGTGGCCACGGGTAATATATTGTTTTTCAATGCATCAAATCTGATCTTTCGCAGGAACCGATCGAGTCTTCGAACCATGGTCCGATTAACCAGACCAATATCATGCCTCAGCTTCCCAACCAAAATCCACTTCTCAACGCGCTCATGCCACCCCCAGACGGTTCGTCCGGGCCTGGTGTAGTAGTGTCGCAATCCTACGATGCTATGCAACGCGAGCTGGAGTCCTTCAGGAAGGAGAAGCTTGCTGCCGAAAAGCTTGCTGCAGATGCCGAAGCCGCACGTGACAAGCAGGCGCGTGAGTTTGCTGCACTGAACGCCCAGTATGCACAATACAAGGTCGACGCTGAAAGAACGCAAGCTTCCCTAGCGTCTCAGATCAGCGATAAGACAGCAATGGTCGAGACAAAAGAGGCAGAACTCCGTCGTCAGGAGGCGGCGCTCTCAGAGGCCCGTGCGGAGCGTGACCAGGCTAAGACGAGAGACTCTCAGAAGGAGAACGAGATAAACGCGCTCAAGGAATGTGCCCTCGACGGTCTCAGTGCTAAGAAGATAACCGTCATAACAATCACGTACGGTACAAGGGTTTTTTACGAGCTTGGGTGGACAACCGATTCGTATAACTTGGTACCCAAAGTCGAACAAATGATTGCTTCTGGAGGCGAGTTCCACATCAATGATCCCTGGTTCGGGCTCGATCCCAACCAAGGCCTACAGAAGCAGTGTACCATCACATACCGATTCAATCATCCCGGGTACTCAAGAAGAATCAGGACCATGTGTGGTAAGCAGTACGATACTGGCAGGTTTGACTCAATATCAGGGTAGGTCGAACTATAGGAGATGAGGGAGTGATGGCAATGTCTGAGGGAGGAGTGAATGACAATGTAGAGACTCAACGATGGGGCGAGCCAGAGGACAGGATGGTAGGGCAACAGGGGGGCAGTAATTGGAATATCCTTGGCAATGTCTCCGAGAAACAATGTTAGAAAGTGACAAATATCGAATAATAAGTAAGGGTTTGCCATCATCTTCAAAGATGCTTATCTTGATTGACAGTCTAACGTTGATGTCAAAAAAACGGAGTTTTTTAATCAAGACACTCAAAGTCACTCGAAGACACAGGTATCAGTTTCCCTTACATCACCAGCAGAGCCTTATATTGCTCATGTCTAGGGAAGTACACCATGTCAAAATGTCTTGTAAATTTGCAACTCGGTGTGTCAATATCCGGGATCTCACTGTTACTCGGTAAGCAACTCACTGCCTTGAACCAGGAAGGTATCAAGACACCTTACTAGTCACAGCAGTATACTCCGTTAATTCGTCCAATGCAATGTCATGTTCCCACTCAATGACTTCAGTGTGACTATTTGAGCGAGGTGTGATCGAACAAGGAAACGGCAACGGACTCGAATTGAATCCATCGGAATAGGCAAAGCTGTGTGGGTCGTCAGTACGTCTACTGGAAGACATGGTGTATTAGCACTCACATATCAACATCAACATTATGTCCCTTCTCATCCTTTTCAGGATTCACCTCGAAGCCCCAAAGAATACGCGCAATGTTGAGTGTTATAGATGCAGCACCGAGATGCATCCCGGGACAAACACGACGTCCCCAGCCAAAGGCGCTATGTCCGAGTGTGCCGGGGTACTCTCTCTCTTCCATAAAACGCTCAGGTCTAAACTCGTGCGGTTGTGGAAAGTCGGCCTCGTTGAGATGAACTGCGAATGTCAGTAACTGCAAGCGAAATTCGCTGAGACAAGGTACTCACGAGTCCAAAGAGGGGCAATGATTGTACTTCCTTTAGGAATGAACATGCCCTTGTATACATGATCTGCTGTGCTGGCATGAGGTGTCCCGCCAAGCACAGCTACAGGCCTCCAGCGAAGAGTCTCAGATGCAATAGCCCTGACATACTCTAGCTTAGGAAGATCGTCAAACGTGGGTAGCCTATCACTCCCTACCACACGGTCGAGTTCTTCTTGGGCTTTGGGAATAAACTGAGGTCCGAATTTGACGCAGGCGAGAAGGAAGCTTGCAAGCGATCCAGCGGACTAACGTTGTTAGTATTGTTCAATTGGACATATGAATGATATTGTGCTTACTGTCTCAACACCTGCGCCGAAAGGTGATCCCGCAGTATAAGCAATTTCGAGATCAGTCATGCCAAGATTGTGCTGTTCTTCGAGGAGGTGTTTGGCAAAACATGTCGGCGCGGTACCTTTTGACACCTTTTCTCGAACTTCGTTCATGAGTTCTGTATAGAGCTGGATGTCCTTTTGTCGTTGCTGCAGTACTTGTTTTTTCCAGGGAGCAAGAAAGTTGGGCACGTACTTGAGGGCAGGATAACGCTCGACGGCATATTTCCCCGGGATGCTAAAATATTGATGGTCAAATTATGCCTCATCATAGGGTCTGGGGACTTACTTGACCATAGTTAGTCGCTCCATGGCTTCGGCATTTCGCTTAACCACAATGTCACTCCTCACATCCTCAACTCTCCTACCATAAGTAACAGTGACAATCACGCTCGCAGCATACCTTTCCAAATGTGTTCTGAAGTCTTGGGGACTCTTTAAAAGCTCGTGCATTAAAACCTTACTTTCAAGACTTTGGATGGGTCTATATGTCTCACTCTGCCGTTGCATGAATCCGCTGTGCAGGAGCTTTCTCCAGCGTCTCCAATAGGAATTATACGGCGCCATGAGGCCTCTCATACCACCGGAAAGAAGCTCACCTCCCATTATGAAGCGCGGTCGCGAGGAGAACACCGCGCCGCGTTTCTCGAGGAGGTCCCATGCTGCTTGTGCGGAACCGAGAATGATGGTTGGTGTGGGCCCGAGTTGAAGGTAGACAACATCTCCGTATTGTTGACTAAGTTGTTGGAACCAGAGCCATGGTTTACGGATGCCTGTTTTGATAGTCTTTGGGCCGGGGGGCAGCTGAGAGCGATGAGACCATAGCTTGTATTCTTGTTGTAGCTGCGAGTCTCAGTGAGTGGATGCGATATTTCGGTGAGGTGGGACAACGTACCCTAGGGAATATGAGGGCTAGATATGCTAACCCGACCACGACGGCAGCATATGCAAACAGTTGCACGAACATATTGGAAGATTAGAGATGATACAACTCAAGACATTGATCACATAGATTGTGAGTTCCGGTAATAGACATTCTCAACCGATACATTTGTAATGAATGTCCGCTGCTCGGCCAACTGCCACCCCGAACTGCCGAGGAAAATGCCACCCCCGCGTCACGACTCATAATAAAGTGAATAAAGGATGATCTAATGACTCTTGGCCTTGTAACCGAAGTCGCTGCTTATTACCACAGGACCTGCTAACCCCGCATTCTAAACGGGAATAGGCATGGCCAGCGTTCCTCAACGCGGGGACCCCACGCTCGGTTACAAAATAGTCGTTTTAGGCGAATCTTATCTTCGGTTAACTATTTCCCTAAGAAGACAGATAAAGAGGATGTATGATACGTTTTTGAACAAGCTGGAACATCTCGTTCTTGTCCTTGAGAAGCAATAATCATGAAGAGTGACGCTTGGCTGAGTAAGCCGTTCTTGACTTCCATATTCCTCGGAATTGGAGGATTTCTCTATGGATTGTAAGTCGGGTTATACAATGAGGTTGTCAATTACTGACATGTTAGTGACTCGGGCATCATCACTCCCAGCTTAGCCCTGGGCACGTTTGTCAGTTATTTTGGCAATCCACCTCCTCCGCTTCGAGGTGCAATTGTGTCCATGTACCAAGCAGGAGGTGAGTATAGTCCATGGATCTTGATCTAGATACTGACATCTAGCAGCATGGCTAGGCAGTGCCTCCGTAGGCATCACCAACGATTGGCTTGGTCGTCGGAAGGCAATCGCGTTTGGATGTATCTGGGGAGTCATCGGTGGTGCTATAATGGCTGGAGCGGCTCATGTGGCTATGCGTAAGTCATATTTGATCCCATGTACGAATCTTCTGACGACTTTTCTAGTTATCATTGGCCGTATGCTCGTTGGTTTCGCCGTTGGTACCATCACGGGAGTGTCTCCGGTCTTCGGAGCCGAGATCGCCAAGGTCGATCAATTTTCAATCATGGCCACCCACACAGTCGCTAACAAGCTTCCAGACTCATGAACGCGCCAAAGTCACCGCAGTCAATCAAATGAGTACGTCCACAACTCTAACAAATGCCCTTCAAACTGACACGATCCAGTGACCGCTTGGGGTTTCTTTGTCGCCCTCTGGATAGGTGTTGCCGAAGGCAAATGGCACAACCCTAACCAGTGGCGTCTTGGCTTCGCGATTCAAAGTATTCCCGCTCTCATTCTAGGAGTAGGTGTCTTGTTCCTCAGCGAGTCGCCTCGATGGCTGTTACTCAAGGGTCGTCACGATGAAGCTGAGAAAGCATTCCGAAACTACCACTTTGACGGCACCAACGAGGAATGGTGTCGAACAGAGTTCACCGTCATCCAGGTAAACATCTCTGAAGAGCAGCAAGCCCAAGGATGTCTGTCATGGGGCGATCTCATCAAAACTCCTCCTTTCAGAAAGAGACTCTTTGTGGGTTCCTTTGTCTGGGCAGCTGCCATGCTATCTGGTATCTCATTCGTGCAATATTATCAGACTGCCATCTACGCTACGCTACAGTTCAGCGAAGATCGTCAGTTACTTGTCAGCGGACTCTATGGGTCTGTTGCACCAGTGGCTTGTCTTATCTCGTTGTTCTTTGTTGATAAGATCGGCCGCAAGAAGATTCTGATCACTAGCTCTTCGCTCTTGTCGGTCTGTTACTTGATCATTACCATCTTGGCGGCCAAGTTCCCTGCTGTTCCCAACATGCCTACCAATGCTGCTGCACAACGAGGTCTTATTGCGTGCATTTTTGCTGTTTCGGCGAATTACTCTGCTCTTCTTGGACCTATGACATGGATCATTCCGTGAGTAGATCTTGACATGGTCATTGACTTATGCTAATGAATAAAGTCCCGAGGTTTTCACTACGGAGCTTCGAGCTAAGGCCAATGCCATTGTCCAAGTTGTCCATTACTCTATCAGTCTAATCATCACGCAATGCTCACCCATCGCCCTCGCTGAAGTGGGCTGGAAGTACTATGTGAGTCATACCGGGCATCCCGACGCAGTATAGAGTCTAACTACTTATCAGATCCTATTTGTTCTGACCAACGCTTTGTGTGCGCTCATTTTCTTTTTCGTTTATCCAGAGACTCGAGGTAAGATTGCCTACACAAACTCGATGTATGTATACTAACATTTCCCAGGTAAATCTCTAGAAGAGATAGACGAGATTTTCGGTGATGTCAAAATTGTACACGAAGAGGATGTCAAATTCTCCGAAAAGGCTGGTATTGACACAATTGAGAGGCGTGGTAGCTATATCGCCTGACAGTAAAAACATCAACCGTTTGGCTGTATAGTGGTAGAGCTCATCGCGGATCTGTCTCATGACACATTCAACGTCTCTCGACACGATTTCGGGTTTTGATAGCTAATGCCGGTGACAATGAGTCAATATTCCCCTCATCTGGCTGATGCCTGAGTCTGTGATCTACCCTTACCCTGTTATAAGTGGAACCCGTATTTTCACCAAAAGGTGGAATGGTAGAGGCTCGTGACTGAAAACATACCCTGTAGCTTTTGTGGTCGGGAGCACGGAAGACAGGATAAACAAGGCAAAATGATATTTGCAATTCATAAACTGAGATAGGTATCACGAGACTCCATAATTACGACATATTGCAACCACGAAACCGGATCATCGGTGGTAATCGCGGGGTCTCAGTTTTGGGGCGGGGTTCGGTACTTATGTATCAAAATGCTAGCGACGATCATTTGGTATACCTGGATCCAGCTGCGCCTTACAGACTATGGACCAGCCGATAGTTCCGGAATAGGGTATTATAATCAAGCCATACAGAAGATATCGTCAGATCGTACACAAAGTTTTACTCGTTTTCCTGTGAGTTGTCAGCGATCGTCGTGAGGGTTGCAGTCATAGCCACAATCATCCTCGTATTTCGACGTCAGCTCAGAGGGTTACCATTTGCGCTAAACAACCACACGACGCGGGCTGCATCGCACTAAAGCTGCTGATCTGCTTTTGTGACGTTACAATGCACTGTCGAGCAAGACCATGAAAGCAGATGTAATTGATTAATTTAGTCGAGATTTTCTTAAGATACGAGCTGCTGTGGGCTTATAGACTCACATGTTACTTATTAGTGCTGATACTTGCAGCTCGTATGCGGCGACAACTCGATTCGACGTTCGACTTGCAGACCGGCAGTTCTAGAAGCATCATATGCAGGCAGCCCCAAATCTGACGTCGATATTTCTCTTTTTGTCAGCTCTTATTTTAGCAACAATGACACTCACATACAACATCAATGGTATATTAAAGCCAGCAACATACCCTCGAAAAATCAATCTTCTCGTCTCTCACAAACAATTCAAACCATAATACTTAATCACCACTTTCTCATCTCCAATATCGCCAACATGCTTTTCACCACCATCCTCGCCACCGCTGCCCTAGCCATGGGCGTCGCAGCAGAGTCTCAAAATGATGAGCTGCCCTACAATGTCATCAGCTCTCGCATCTGGAGTTCTCCCAATTGTGGAGACAACAACAACGTCGGCAATCTCGGTGAATTGACCACCCACCGCGACGAGCTTGGTGAATGTTTCAAGTTCAGCGACAAGGTCAAGTCTGTTAGTCAGACTGAGCACGCCCAGGGCTGCAAGCGTTAGTACTTCTCTCTCCATATAGCAACAATGACTGACTTTAGACTAGTTTTGGTTTACCAAGACGCACATTGCAGACATGGAGAAAAGAGCCCTAAGGACTTCAATTGTCTCAAGGCTCCAACACATTTCAGCAGCTGGAAGACAGTGTGTAGTGAGGTTGCGTGATTGGAAGATGGCATATCGGATATGAGGCGGATAACAGGACATTCCTTACGGCAAGCGTTTACATTTGTTTAATGTTAATATTTATTGCTCAATAACTAGAATTAGCTCAATTCAATCTTACTCACTCCTTCAAGCTTCTGTTTATTAGGCAAAGCCAGGTAGCAAGGTTAGTGACATTAACGAAGTGGTTGTCAGTACCTTTCGGCTTTATATCTCTAGTCTAAGCCTTATATTATTTATGCTAGCATTGATGTAAATCGGCTATTAGTGCAGTACGAAATGCAGACCGGCCGTTAGTCTGTAGGTAACCCATACTGAACTACCGGTTTTAGTTAAAGTTATTATAAGAGGATAGAAGAGGTAAGAACTAGATCTCGATATACCTCTCTCTCTCCTCTCTGTATGAGCTAGAGGCACAGCTGCTTGCTTACGCCTATAGCTTGCAAAGGGACCTAGCAAGCACCCGGGTCCTTCAGTCCGTACAGAGAGGCTGCAGAAGCCGCGGCTTTGCCTTGCCTAGGATGACGGAGTCAACATCAGGGTCTTGTTTAAGTCATAGAAGATTATTGACCTCCAACTATTGCCTGAAAGTACTTTTAACAAAATGAGCTCTTCTGGAACACATAGCATTTCCAGTTGATGTACAGGCGACTGACCAGCTTGCAGTCCATTTCTCATCGGACCCAGTTTCATTTCAAACACATCACGTTCGGCTACATAGGTTGATGTCGTTTTTCCGCAACAACATGATAAACAGAACGAAACTATACTCCTAGATCGAAATGACAAGAACATAATCCACTATTGTACTGCTGAAAGTACTTTATTAAGTCATTTCATCAACGGATGGGCCATTGACATAAACCAAATAATGGTTTAAGCGAAGACCGTATAACACCTATGGATCTGTTGGTCGCACCCTGGAAATCAGATTTTTCTCTTTTAACTAACACTTTATCTCAGGCCTTTGTCACACTTGTCCTGTTTCCCAAGCACCTTACAACAACTTCCTTTCCGCCTTTCAAGTTGTTTAGAACGGCTAGTGTTATTGAACTGATAATCGAGCACGCCTTGGCACCCCCATGGGACCCAATTGGGACTAAGCTAGAGCCAGGCGGCAGGAAGAACCCTAACAACTCTAGAGGTTACATCCGATGGGAATTTGCCATTGACCGGACCTATTACGGAGGGGGATCCGACAGAATCTGGCAGGATCTGCTGTATCAGTTGAAACGTCAAATGAAGCTAGTTCTTGGGTATTACGAAGGGAACGAGGAAGTGGACCAAGACGATCTGCAACGACTTGAAGAGCTCCTCGATCTCAATGTTTACGATGATTAATCCCTCCTTGATGGCCTCGGTATTCCAAGCTTTCGGAAATTTTGCGAGAAACAGGAGCACAGAGTGGACAAAGTTCCGAATCCTCGTGGTAGATACGGTTCCATGGTTCCACGAGCTCACGATGACCAGGCAATGACGGACAACATTTACGATATTGTTCTACTCGCTGATGAGAAGTGTTTTAAGGACATAGCAAATGGCCAATTCCTTGTCAAAGTTGTCTCATTGTATTTTCCTGGTAGTGAAAGCTCATGGGGGTGGATGAGGATCCCGACGGGCTATTTGTTAGACCTATGGTTCTATCTCTGGATCTTTTCAGATTACACATATCGGGCGTTTTCTTTCTGGTACTGAGGGTGATCTTGATTAATATGTCTGGAGTGGGGATTGCGGCCTTGACGGCACTGGAGACTTCTCTGAAATTCGGCCATGGGACTGTCACTATATCGGCCAACGTTTTTGAGAACTATCGCGGCGAAAGTTTCAAAAAACGACGTAAGGTAGGAGAAGATTCAGACCGAGACAGTTCACCTCTGTTTTATGAATAGAGAACAAATATTATGGCATGACTGGAAAGAGGAAATAGAATGGTGTCGGATAGTCAGAGCAGCAATATTCTCTAAAGATATGCTCGCTCCTCACATGAAGGATTGACGTATTCGAGCTAAGACGGAATCACATGGGCCCAGCGTTGCATAATAATAACCTTACCTTGGACCCTTGAAGTTAGTAAGTAGCAAAACGTGCAGATACAACAAGTACCCCGCACAACGCCTATCTAGATCTGGAGACAATCTCTCGTTTGTACATAGTTAATCAGTTCTGTTGGCCGACCTTTACCGACAATTGAGCTGATCCGGCCCGGACTTGACCGGACTTGTCGCCCTTTTGTTGCTGCAGTACCACCTTGCTTGTACGTATCTATAGTGGGAATAGCGAATAGATAACGATACTGGGGTTGTATGGGTCCACCCTAAATGCAAGCGCTGTGCCGACTAACCGATAAGCATTTGATAAAGGATGACATGCATTATTGAGAGTTATGAATGTCTTTATATGTCGTGTGACCCCCGTAAAGATTGTTGTAAACCTGTGAATAATAAAGAGTCTGGACATATGGTAGAGAACGCCTCAAGCTTGCAAATCGATATTTTATCCAAGCGAGAATGGCGACTGCACACGAAGGAAAAGAATCCAGCCTGAAAACAGGCATGGACGTCTCGGAACTGAAATCCGAGATAAACACCGATGAGTTGCGTCTTGCACAGATGGGTTAGTTGTAACATTTTTATCCTTATGGTCGACCAGTTTCGCTAACTGCTGTTAATCAGGCCATACGCAAGAGCTCAACCGACATTTCAGTACTTTGAGTCTTATCGGCCTAGCCTCTACAACAACTATTTCCTGGACGGGACTAGGTCTTGGTCTGATTACTGAGATTGGAGCTGGAGGTCCCGGTGCGGTTATCTACGGTTTCATTTTGGTCACGATTTTGCAATGCTTCCTCGGGGCGTCGCTCGCTGAATTTGTTTCCTCGTACCCTACTGAAGGCGGCATGTACCATTGGATTGCTGCTGTCGCGCCGAAAAGGACAACCGGCATATTGAGCTTCCTCACTGGGTGGTTTAGTGTCCTTGGCTGTAAGTCATATCAAGAGATAGATCGAGAGTTTCGGCCACTAACTACGGGCAGGGATCTTTACCACTGCATCTACAAACATTATCTACGCGCAAATCTTGATGGCATTGATTGCTCTGTACAAAGACGACCTGGAAATAAAAACATGGCAGACTTTTATTGTCTACCAGGGCTTGAACCTACTTACCGCTAGTGTTGTCATGTTTGGAAACCGCATTATTCCCGCCTTGAACAAGTTTTCTCTATTCTACCTTCAGATTGGCTGGCTCGTCGTTTTAATCACCGTGGTCGCATGCGCCCCGACACACCGCGATCCCGAGTTTGTATTCAGGACTTGGATCAACACAACTGGTTGGCAAAACAACGGCATTTGCTTTATCACCGGTCTTGTTAACCCTCTGTATTCACTTGGTGGCCTCGATGGAGTAACCCACATTACGGAAGAAATGCCTAACGTATGTTCACCCATTGACGAAACGATAATACAAATCGCTAATTGAAGTCTAGCCATCACGAAATGCCCCCTTGGCTATCGCTATCACTCTGACTATAGCTTTCTGCACCGGGCTCACGTATCTCATCAGCCTCATGTTCTCGATCCAGGATTTCGACCAGTTGACCACAGGTAATACCGGTATGCCTCTCGCAGAGCTGTTCCGCCAGGTCACTCAAAAGACTGGCGGTGCATTTGGCCTCTTGTTCATCCTTTTCATCGCCCTTGGCCCTTGCGTCATTAGCTCGCAGCTAAGCACAGGGCGAATCTTCTGGGCCTTCTCCCGTGATGGAGCTCTTCCCTTTTCCAAGGTGTAAGTTAACTAATGAAATGATCTGAAAGCACCGTAACTGACCATCTTTCAGCTGGTCCAAGGTTCACCCAAGCTTGAAAATTCCTTTCAATTCCCAGCTGGCTGTCACAGCTGTCATTGCCGCTCTGGGATGCTTGTATCTCGGATCATCGACTGCATTCAACTCCCTTTTAGGAACTGCTGTCACCATTAACAACATTTCCTACATGTTCCCAATCTTCACCAACTTAATCACCGGAAGAAAGAATATGCATAAAGGAGTGTTCCATATGGGATCTACGATTGGTCCTATTGTGAACACCGTGACAGTATGCTGGCTTATGTTTGCAATTGTCTTTTTCTCTTTCCCATATGTCATGCCTGTCGAGGTTGCAAACATGAACTATACCTGCGTTGTGGTGGGTGGACTGACAATATTGATTGGTGCGTGGTGGTTGAGGATCGGTAAGGAGTATACGGAGGGGATAATGAAGGCTAAGGAGGAATAGAAACATATATCGAGGCCCTACAGAGAATCATGAATGAACAAAGATCGCTTTGAGTACCTGCGTCGATCAACACGTACAAAGAATCAAAATCGATGATGTTTGTTCCTATCAACAATATATCATCTTACGTTATGTTCGTCCAACCAATATGTGTATAACAATCCATGGTTATTGCGATACTTGGGGATACTTGGTAGTATTCAAAGAGTCCAATAGCAACACGTATTTGGAGGGAAATGACGCATTGGAATGTCAAGTAAATTCCGTAATGTGAATGTTTCATAACCCCTCATAGTTACATTCCATTGAAGACGTACCCTATACTGCTATAAACTATACGATAAAAAAGGGCTATTGAACATCGACAACCACCAATTATATTGAAGACAGTATAGCAGGAATGAGAGAGATAATATGGTCTAAAGGCTTTTTCAGTCAATCGACTTGTCGAAGTAACATGATTGTTGTCTTAATCCTTTCGTTGGCCTCAGTGTATTCTCGAGCCGAAGCGCAGCAAATGGTATGGATTCCCAACACTTCGTTCCTACGTCACATAGTAACCCCCAGATAGGTTTTAAACACTGTTGTACATATATACTTGTAACCCAAAAAAGGGAGCATATCTCAGTCATTCTGAGACACAGCTTTCCAAGCTTAATGATAGCATGTCGATATTCAGCCACTTTCATCCCTTGTAATGTAAGTTTTCTTGGACGATTTTTATTTAAGTCCGTTATCGCTTCTCCATCGTCTTGCTGCATTACGCAAGTATTACATTTGTCACAAAAAGAGATTTTCTAGATATAGAAATGAAATCCGCAACGATTCTCATTACCTGCTGTACAGCTTTCGCATTGGCCCGCAGTATTGAGATCCGCCATGAAACTCACGCTTGCCACAATCGAACCGACGCGCAAAAGGACGCACTAGACGCAGGTTGCAGACATGTCAGCGCATATCTTCTCAGCGGCACCATGTGCAATCCGTCTGGCTGCGATTGCACATGGGGTTGCATTGACAGCGATGGGTATTTTGACAATTGGGTTCCATACAGATGCCCTGATAGATATGGGGTAAGCTACCATCCTCAGATTCCGTGTTCAACAATCTAAAGATAACATTGATAAAGAGCGATGTATGTGAAGAATAGTCATGGCATCTAGGGTATTCAAGTACATGTTGATGCTGTTGATAGGCTCCCGGAGTGATAAAAAACAGTTGTTTAATAGTTAGGCAAAATAGATATCCCTTCTGTCTTTCAGGGAGGAATGGAATGCTCATGGAGACGCTCAAGAGCCCTTAGTATCCACTAGGTGAAATTGTGTTTCATTGGGTCGCAAGAAAACTTGACTGCAGAGAACATGAAAGACGAAATACTTAGGTCACTTCACTCAAATGTCGATTCATTATTAGGTATAAATATTTATCGCCTGAAGCTTATATTAAAACGCTTCTGGTATATCCATCGCCCCCATAGGATATGGTTCTGTAAAGTCGAAATCCTGATCGGGCACAAACGAATCAAAGTCAAAATCTCCAAGAACATCAGAGGGGTTGATAACATCTGGCTCCTGATTTGCACCGTTATCGAGAAGTAGCCTTTGGATCTCTTCGCGGCCGTGTTCCATGGCTAACCGTAATGGTGTCTTGAAATCCCGATTCTTGGAGTTGATATCTGCGCCTTCTTTGACAAGAAATTCCACTACTGCATAGTGTTTGCATAACGAAGCTAAATGCAATGGTGTGTTTCCCATGCGGTCCTTAGCTTCTTTGGTATTGGTAACAGCGAAGAGCCGTTGAACAATGGACAGTGTCCCAACTACACAAGCGACATGAATAGGTGCGTCTCCGTCAGTATTGCGGATGTTTGGGTTAGCTTTACCCGAAGAAAGCAGAGCATCTAAGCAAGGCAAATGCGCCATTTTGACGGCAAAGTCGAGAACATTTTGGAAGTGGGACGCGTCGATAGTGTCTGCTAAGTATTCCACAGCTGTGACATTTTTTTCCGCAACAGCGAGGACGAGGACTTGTCGTAGATTGTCAGGAGTAGCTTTGCGAAGCAGCTGAGCCATGATTGCCGGTGAGAATGGAACCGTTTCGATACACGAAGTCAGGACGGCCATGATACTGCCCGCGTCCAGTGAGAAGCTGTCCAGACCGCACAAAAACGTAACGATTTCCAAGTCACGGTGTTGAACAGCTATGTCTAGACAAGTTTCCCTCTTCCAAGGCGTAGCGATAATATTGGCTCCCATCTCGGACAAGTATCGGACAACGTGTAGATGCCCGTTCTTTACTGCAACCTCTAAAAGGGACTTGCCTCCCTTTTTCTGATAGTTTGGGCTGATTTTGTCTTGTTCGATAAGAGTCTTTACCGAATCCAGCTCTCCCTTTCGAATAACATTTAGGATTCCCGTATGACCAGTTGCTTGAAGCCTCTGCTTTGGGAATAGTGATAGTTCTTCTTTTGGATGCCATCTTCTAATGTGATTTTTGAGACAAATCTCTTTCTCAAATCCAACCTCAGTAGCAAAACATCCCTGATATTCACAGATGAAGGGTAACTCATGTTGGTTAGCATGAATTTGCTGCTGTTGTGCTTCTTCAAAACCTCGACTGAAAAACTGACACCATGGCTTGCGACATTTGTACCGATGTGGTCCATAAAGAGCTGCGGTGGACTGCTTGTGTTCGGAGGACTGATCAAAAAGTTCTTCGATTGCGGTTCTGATTGCAACTACTCGCATTTCGTAGACTCTGATGGATTTCCAGTCCCGGAGACTCTGCGGGACGCCCTTAAGTTTGCCCTTCAGAGACTGAGTTTTTGGTCGTGAATGACCCAAAGCTTCAGTTTGCTCGAGCGCTCCAGAGTCTATCACACAACTATGGGCAGCTTCCAGTACTCTCCGGGCTAGCTCAATGTCGAATTCGGAGGCGGCAAGGACCTGTTGGACATGTGTCCACCAGAACGAAGCGGCGTAGTCGTGGAAACCGTAATAGCCTTTAGTTGCATACTCTTGAATTTCTGATTTCGAAAGGCCACAAGCAAGTGGACGAGAATTCATGTATTCCGCGCAGAATAGAGCCATTTTGGCATTTTCGGTCGGCACATCGATCTCCTTGGTTTGGACCAAGTATCTGTTACCAATCTAAGATTAGCTTTGAGCATGCTTTACAGACTGCCCAATTCCTCTAGGATATTTGTCGATTAGGCAACTTACGTCTTGGCTGAGTTGTGGACGAGTTCGATGATTTCTTCGCCCAGCGATGATACTGATGGCTCGAGATAGCTGACATCCACTAGAGAGCTACAGATTTGCTTACAACTCATCACAAGCTCACGATCAATATCAGCTTCCCCTTTACTAGGATCGATGCAGAATCTGCTTTGTATCTCTCTCCAGTGTAGCGGTCGGCAAGCACATATGACCATTCCAAGAATTTGCTTCACGACGGCTCTCTCGGCTTTGTTAGGGTTTCGGAGCACTCGAACAACAACTCGGCCGTACCTGTTATTCTATCAGCTCTCACAAAGTCGGATAGAATTTTTCGGAAAGTCTTACGCTTGTTCAAGACCTTCGGGGAACGTGTCAGCTTTCATCTCTTCCTTCAAGTCATACTTTGAAGTTTGGGAGAAGAGGTTGTTAAGGACAAGCTGTGTATAGAGAAACATTCCTGTGTTCAAAGTCAGTGTACCTTGAATTGAGTAGATAGTGGGGAGGAGGACATACCGCCCGCCTTTGAGGTAACACGTCCAGCGATCTCCTGCTCAGCTTCAGAGTCTAGTGAAAACTTGTCTCGGATTTTGCCTGTCATAGTCGCTGCGAAAGCATTAATATCCTGGTCGTGTCCTGGAGAGATCTCCAAGTCGATCCTTGTATAACAAGACATCTGGCTTTCAAGACTCCCATCTCGTTGTCCGGATACAAAAAGACGGATATTGAAGTCGTTGTCTTTTGAAGTATAATCCTGTTTAGACATTAAGCTTCTAAACCACTCCAAGACTCTGGATGCTTCCGAACACTCATCCAGCCCATCGATGATAACGAAGCATCGGGACTGCGACTGAAGCGCTGTTGAGACATGGCGGGAGACCTCACCAAATGACCTAAATTGCTGTGGCTCGGCGGAACGGCAAGCTTGATAGACGTGATCGAGCAAAACTTCGTCTTGAGCAACTAGCTGGGCCAGTAAGGCAAGGAGCATAGAAATTAATGATGTCTTTCGATTCTGATGGTGTTTGAAATAGAAGTAGGATATCGAGAACCTGTCAGCTGAATCTTTGTTCGATGATCGTCGTTCTTTAAGATGACTAATCACACTGGACGTGAGGACAGTTTTGCCTGAATCAAGGTCAGTCGCTAATCAATACACTCTGTATATAGTAGTCATACCGGCTCCAGGTATGCCACTCAAGTAGATTTTCTTATTAGTCTTGGAACTCTCTTCGAACCAGTCTGAGATAACAGGATGGCTAAGTATCCAGTCGCCCGATGTCCTGTGAAATCGTTTCTGCAATGCGATTTCGTAGTCTTCATGGTAGTCCGGGGCGTCGATTTTGCTCTCAACGGTTCTGTATTGCTGATCGATTTGACTTTGATGGGCAATAGCATCCCTCTCAGCATTCTTCTGGTCTCTCTCTTGGAATTCTCTATTCATCTGATCAAGGGTGGCTTGGATGGATTGCCCCTGCTTTTTTGTTTCTTCCATGACAGCTGCAAGCTTCTCTTCCGAGAGCATAACCCTGTGCCTCTCAAGACTTTTCAAAATAGGATCAAACTGTGTCTTGAAAGTTTTCCAAGCAGAATGAAACAAGACTTTCCAACCTAGAACAGTCAGGTTCAGTCGACCGACGGAACATATATTAGAACTCACCTGGCCTAGCAAATACGTCGAGGGCATTACTGTGAAACTGCAGTATATCGCAATAATAAGCTTCAAGATGCGTATGTACTGAAGGATATTCCTTGTAAATCTGCCCATAGCGAGTGAGATCTGGCAAGACTTCCCCAATTTGCCCATAAACATCAAGCAGACTATCGAGGGTATCAATCCAAGTGCTTGCTGTCTGGGTACGAAGGATTAGCTACATTTACGAATAGTCCGGAACACATACGAGAAGGACAAATTTAACAGGTCCCTGTTCCCTATGATTAGTTCTGGTATGTTCATTTTTCAAGAAGGCGAATTTTCACGAACCCAGATCAATGCCACGGTGTTGTGAAGATTGAGGAACACCTCGACGACCTGACCCAACTGCACCATGCCTTCGATGAACTTGGAGAGGCGTTCCATGCTTCTCAGTCGTCGCTTAGAGCCATGAAGTCTCTGAATCTCTTTGATCTGTGTTTTCACGTCGTCTACCGTGCAATTTGCGAATCTGTGTGCCTGATCCTTGGTGAGGCGGTTTTTGAACTTGGCCACAGCCTTGTCAAAAACAGAATCGAACTCTATACGTGCTTGAGTCCCACCAGCGGACAGCGACGATTGAGGTAGTGATGAAGCCATCAGGTAGTAATGACGCCAAGATTCTTGTCTGGACAGCTTTGCATGCAAAAGCGTTGCTTGTATCAGATTTTAAAGAAATAAGATTGGAGTTCTTTGGAAATGAAATTTTATGGCTGAGGCAAGGCACAATCAGGTTGCCTTGCTCGGTGTGGGCTTTGCGGCTGAGCCTGCATAGCCGCCGTCAGGCAGCTAAGCATGAAGGATAGTTGCATGGGTTTCATTGGCCAAGCACGTGGGCTAGGCAAACGAGGCTGTACGTAGAATCTTCACATTGCTTATTTTTTACATACGTGTCGAATTCTTTTTTACCTATCTTGAAGTTTAGATTTGTCTTTAAGACGCATCTGTATATCAGTCTCGATAACAGGGCCCTGAGCGTATGAAACTCATCTTCACTCATATCAGTATCGTCTCTGATTGAAATGGCATCCAAGCGCCAACTTGCCTATCCCGACGACGCACATGACACGATTGCGAAACGACGACACCTAGAGCTGTCTACGGCTAGCGAAAAGGAATACGATTGCATGGATACCACATCTTCAAGCAACCAACCGAGTGTGGTGCAAACAATATGCTTCGGTACGGTAAGTTTAGTTCCTCGATTAGTTGAAGGTCAACAAATATCTCACGACGCCTTCTATAGCTTTGTGAAGTTCAAGCCAAACCAATCGACTCCATGAATGCCGGAATGGCCCAAAGATATAACGGAAGTGACGGTCTGGAAACTGGAGACTCGGAACTCTTCCTATTCGATATTCACTCGCAGGGTGATATTCATGGGTTCACAATACCCAACAAAGATATTTTTGTCATGATTGACCTAATCACGGCGAAGAAACTGGAAGTTCTTCAAGAACAAGCTTTTGTTTATACCAAAGCGGTAGTCAGTGCCAAAGACCTGAGTCGACTATCCTCGAGAACAGGAAAAAAGCCATTTGAAATATCGGTGAACATACATGGGCGTGAGTCCGACGCCCATGATATCGGTCGGCAATTGTCCAAAGTCGGAGCGTTCCTGCAGCACCCATTTTACCTTGAGGACGGTGTAGAGTACTTGAACCCTCAATGCTTTGATTTCGGAGACGGACCAAGGTACATGACGCATCTAGTTGGTATCGAGGAGTCTCGAGTCCAAGAAAAGACATTCTCAGACGCGGTAGAAGATGCTTTGACTTCTCTCGACCGTGGGGCTCCCACCTTCGCTATCAATGAGCCAGATATCATTCTAACGGATGATGTCATGACTCCCCTACAGGAGTTAGTATGCCATCCTCTGATTTATGTATCATCGAACCTAACAGGCACAGTCACCAGAAAGCTGCTTTGTCCTTCATCCAGCTTCGCGAAAACCTTGAATACTGCCAGAAAGTCTGTCGAGAGCTTGTATTCCATACCCGTGTCCCGTAAGTGCAAAGCCGGTCTTAGGTCAAAAGTATCATTCCTAACCACAAAGCCTAGGTCTTCCATACCAACTTTGGCATTAGGTGGGATATTGGCGGATGTAATGGGATTAGGCAAAACGCTCACAATTCTGGTTTCAATTTACCTTGCACGGCTCGCGGCACAGAACTTCCAAAACGCCAATGCCTACGTTGATATGGACCAGCCATCCTACCCTCGGACAAGTGCAACATTAGTAGTTGTAACTTCAACGCGTGAGTGGCAAAATCGAAAGGAAAACAAGTAGCCTCTACTGATCAAACACATAAAGAGATTATGGACGTATGGCGATATGAAGTCTCAAGGTAAAAGATTGGTAGCCTAAAGTACATGCAGATCAGTACAACTGACCGTATGTGTGAACAGGCATTTCAAAGATGGAGCACTACGGGTGTACAACTTTCATGGGAATTCTCGATCAACTGAACCAGCCGCCCTGATGAACCATGACATTGTCTTGACTACGTTTGCGACCCTAGTCTCCGACTGTAAGCGCCGTAAGGTCCTTCAAAGTGTGGAGTGGTTTAGAGTTGTCCTTGACGAGGGTAAGTCTATGTCACTATCAACGTACATCTTCTCGAACTCACTGAAGCTAACTGAATACGACAATAGCGCATTGGATTCGGAACCCAAGGTCTAAGCAATTCAAGGCAGTTGATGGGCTCGTCACGGACCGCAGGTGGTGCCTTTCGGGGACTCCGATTCAAAATTGCATCAACGATCTGGTGTCGCTTCTACGATTTCTTAGGTTTGAGCCATTCTCGAACATGGAAGTCTTTCGACAACATATTCTGGAGCCGCTTCATAACGAAAATAGTTATCAGTCAACTAATTCCCTTCAGATTCTGCTTCAAAGCTGTTGTCTGAGACGAACAGAAAAGTATCTCAATCTCCCAGAAGCGAACTACGAGTGTGTAACACTACCACTCCACCATGACGAACAGAAGTTGTACGACGACGTTTTTCGAAGATACCGTTGCGAAATAGACGATCTTGTCAGCGGTCTAACAAAGATGGACAAGAAAAAGGCCACGCTACGCTTTTCAATGATATCAGAGTTGAGAAGAATTTGCAACCATGGAACACTACTCGAACCTCCAAAGACATTGGATGGAATTAATGCCCACGCGTCCTGCGACTATTGCAATTCAGCCGAGAAAGACAACATGGCAAAATTGAACGGGGACGTCATATGTCCTGAGTGTCATCGATCATTGTCAGAATCGACGCCTGGCTCTTCAAAGAGCCGCAGCCAATCAGCCCAACCATCCCCTCTCGGGTACAGAAGTCAATCGTATTATATGGAGGATCTGACTACTACTTCAAGGATTTATTCCGGGCTGTCAACGAAACTTCAATCTGTGGCAAATAATATTTGTCAAACCTCCAAGAGGTATGAGCTGTTCCAATACCACTACAGCCCCGTTCTTTGATCAACGTTACTAACTGAGTTAGCCTTATTTTTTCGTACTGGACGACAACCCTCGATCTCCTGCAAATAATGCTAGAAAACAGGCGAATCGATCTGAGACGCATCGACGGTAGCTTGGGAAACGAAAGCAGATTGAGGATTCTGGATGAGTTCAAGAATGACCCTGATGTCTCTGTCCTTCTGATTACTATGCAAACGGGAGCCGTTGGGTTGGTCAAGTAATCCCCGAACGATTGGGCTTGAGCTAACGAGTATACAGACTCACCCTCACGGTTGCAACACAGGTTCACATCATTGAACCGCAGTGGAATCCATCTGTGGAGGAACAGGCGATTGCGAGAGCCCTTCGAATGGGTCAAACGAAGAGTGTCAAAGTGTTCAGATATATAATGAAGAACACGGTGGAAGAGGTAAGACTTTGACTAACTTGGCTCTAGTTATAGAACGTGCCACTTGTTCTACAGGCTAACACATGTTAGAGAATTGTGGCGTTGCAGAAAAAGAAGAGAGACCTTGTAAAGTTTACGATAGATGGAAAATCAACAGATGGAATATCTGGGAGTCTAGAGGTAGTAATATTTCCTTTCAGAATTTACCTATCAGATTGCTAATTGGCCTTTTAGGATCTCAAATTTATTTTGAACATTTAACAGTAGTAAGAACACGATAGATTCTATTGTAAGATACAAGATCTTGATTTCTCTGTTTAGTTCGCGCACGACTTTATTGGCCTTGGTACAAAGCATACATTGAGCTTCTAAACAGCGTTTTTTGAGCACTCTCTTGGGAACCTTGATCCTAAATGGCTTAAAATTGCACCTTAAAACTTTGTTTCTCTTCTTAGTATCATTGCAGAGTCAAGAAGTACTAAATTTCTTTATTTTAGGTGTTTTATTTTATAATTACATTGCAGCAAACGCCAGTTCACGCCAAGTGGACATGAAGCTAATACCCAGACAGTCGGCACATTTTATCATATGCGAATATTAATATCACGGCGAAACGTAGCCGGACTGGAGAGCAGGTTGCTGTCAGTTCTAGAGCGATATGGTCTAGTAAGTGTTTATCCTCCCTTATCTGTAAAGTGAACTCTTGTAGGTGAGTTCACTTCTAAGTGGGCGAGTTTACATTGAGTTGGTCTGTTGCATGAGTTATTTGTGGGGTACATGTGATGTAACCGCGGGGGTCGTAATACAGTGGGGGTTTATTGGTAGCATGACCTTTCCCTAGGTGGGATTTTGGATCACATATATAAGCGCCCAGGTACCCGCCCCTTACTCAGTCGACTCAACTGTTATTTCTCCATCACTTAGCTAAAACAAGATCAACTTCTATCGCGATGCGCTACACAACCCGCGATACAGCAGCATGCTTTGAGCTGCTGCCCCCCGAGATCTTGCTGCCCATCGTCACAAGCCTTCCTGGCCTCGATACGCTTTGGAACCTGATGAGGGCCTCGCCACATATCTGGCGTTTATTTAGCAGATATGCCCTCACTATCACTGAAGGCATACTTTCTGGCCCGAACTCAATTTTGCCTCCAAAAGTTCGAGAGCTCATTCGTGGAGTTATACTGGTGCGCTCCAAGGCCCTTCCTTTTCGGAATCTGGATGAGTTCCAGACTCAATTCCTACGCGGCGTGGTTCCTATTCGTGAACCGGAGGACACGAAATTCATTACTCTTGGCCCAGAATCATTATCTACCTCGATCGTGCCCTTTCCCATACTCCAGTCGGTTATCGCGACCGCATACCAAATCTCTGTCTTATCACAGGCGTGTTTATCATCGTATCTAGCACGACTGAAAAACGTCAGGCCACTACATGCCTTTAACCCAAAGCCGTACTACACCCATGGCTATGGACCTAATGACGACTGGGTGGCAGCCTGGGATCGGGAATTTGTCGGTATACCTGCCAAAGTGGTCGATGCGGGGCAACCAAGTTGGGTTGAAGAAATGAGGGCTTTACGCGCCATATGGATCATACAGCTCGTGGGTGAAACCAAAGCTGTCGTTGGGGACAAGATAGGCAAAAGCTGGACCAAGGAAGATATCGATACATTGAATCAGATGAATGCAGCAGACCTGGTGGAACGACCTGGTAATCCCATTAGTAAAGCTGAGGAGATCAGGACCGCAATGGACTACTTGACAAGTCTCGGACGTGCCCAGAACGACAACTACTACCGATTACCACGCCCGCCTCCATTCTCAGAAAGTCCCGGATGGATCACGGCATCGCCAGAGTCAAGCAAGGTACTCCGGGCTCTTTGGGGATATCGTCGCAACGGGCAAATGCACCGTTTGGAGAAGGGTACTGCTATACCAGAAGACAGCACACCACTCAGGCGGCCAATACTCAGCGAGAATGCTCGCTGGGAGCAAACCGAGGAGTTCTTAAGCAGGGAGTCATCAGGTGTGTCTAGTTGGGCGTTCCTTACAATTGGTCCTGGTAACGGCTCGCCCATTCCTGGTGTCAAATTCGACTCTTTCCGCCGACTGGGCTTTGCTTTCTGGGATAAGCGAAGAATGTGCCTTTTAGGTCTGACCCGGGACCTAGACGGACGAGGTTATTCAAACGAGTTTTACTTCTTCGCGTTGGAAAGTATTTTGCCTCCTGATGAGGTTGCCAACCTCAAGGTCGAGCTCCGGAAGAAAGGGCAAACCTTCTATTCTGATTCTTAGTTTGGAATTGTTATTCCTTAAGACTTATGTAGATATGACTCCAATACTCACACAGGATTAGCTGGGAGACAAAGAAAACTCAAGACCTTAATGAATGATAATAAAAATTAAGAGACGTAACTATAGTAAAGCTTATAATCACAGTCCTTGATGTCTCTGTTTAGCTCGCGCACGACTTTATTCGCCTTAGTATAAAGCATACATTGAGCTTTCAAACAGCGTGAGCACTCTCTGGGGAACCTTGAACCTAAATGGCTTAAAGTTGCACCCTGAAACCTTGCTTCTACTCTTGATATCATCAAGTTGGAAAGTACTAAATTTCTTTTCGTGTTATTATATGTCTTTTGTTTCATGATTGCATTACAGCAAACGGGAGTTCAGGCCAAGTGGACACGAAGTTGATGCAGAGGAAGTCGGCACAGTCCATCGTGTGCGAAAATTGATAACATTCTACCTACGATTATGGGGAAATATAGGTTAAAAGCATCAGTTAGTTATTTCAATATCTCTTGTATCAAAGTCAATTCTATTCAAAATGTGTTCCATTCAGTTCTTCAACGGGCGTCTTGGAGATTCAGTTTGCCCATGAGAAAGGCAGGCCAGGATGTATCACAGGTCTCATATCTTTTCTTAGCTGTGCTTGAAACATCTGTCGGATTTCTCCTAGATGATAGTCCGGCAAGGGAAGTAAGATAGTAGAGTTCAATTTTATTCCTCAAAGATTACTGCATAATCTTAGAGGCAGCTAGCTAGCGCGGTGTCTCAGCTACTATCATTGACTTCGCTCTGCCTGAGTTACCAAAGAAGACCTATACACTCAACATGGAGAGAAGCGAAAGCATTGTCTAACAGTCCGAGCTTGCCCATTTTCCTGCCTGCCCTACGACTTGGGCGCGGGCGCCACATAGCTACTTGAGTGAACACACGTTGTAGACCCACAATCTTTGACCTTTGTGAGGGTCTTGAAACCTGGTCCCTTGAACTTCCACTCGCAGTGGTTGACCGGGATGCGGTCTTCGCCGGCGGCGGGCTTGGGTGCGTCTTCGATTTGGCACATCTTGAAGTTTATTCTTGTTTCGGGTATTTAGTGTTGCTGGTATATAGTTTGGTTGTTGGGTATAATGAGTTCTTCCTTTGAGAAGGATACTGGAGGTATTTATGCTCTATTACTGAGAGTGATTTTGTGCTCTACTAATATCACACGACATGTAAGCTTGTGTGATGGTTTACTGCGTACTAGGCATCACTGTCAGAAATCATTTCGTGACACAATAAGACTTTCACTTTTTTGTATGTTTTTTCAGGCACTATTTGTTGAATAGTTGTTGAATAGCATGGTTTGTGAATCAAACCCATTTTCTTCTGAACAGTGAATGAGGAAAATAACATCTTGATTCGCAACTAGGGAATAAACATGTCTTTGTTGGGTTTGCCATCCAACGTGTACAAAAACTGTAAGTGGTGATAGGGATACAAGCCTAGCAGGATGACCGTAAGGCGAAAAGGTTGTTATGGGCATCAGCGTAGTGAGGACGTCTCAAATGTGCAGATCGGCGGGCGGGAACGTTGACTCTATGCCTCAGGGTATCAGAAGAAATGGCCGCTCGATGTGTAGATGATAAAACTAGTAGGTCAGTTTATGGCATTTAGACTAGAGGCTTAGTTCATTTATTTTTGTAACCTAAAGCTTAGAGGTCATTTTTTCTGTCACCCACTAGTCTATCAAGGCTGAGCGAGAGTTAGTCTGCAGTGTCATAAACGTCCATTGGTGCGCATAGCAGAGAGGTTGTTATCTGTTATCTGTGGTGAGCGATAAGATAAGGATTTGTGACTCCAGGGTACAGTGGTGGAAAATGAAGGGGATGGAATTCTCTGCTGTTTGCAAAGAGATTTTTTACTCTAAAGTGAAAGTTATCTATTCAAACAGTCATCCTTTAATAAAAGGATATCTTTGGTTGCAGCCTGAAATGAAAGGCTCAATAAGCTATCGAAGTTGCCCGCTCTTTTGTGTCGGGTTTTGTGCCGTTAAAAGGCCGTCTCAATCTATGGCTGCATAGAATAACCCCAAAGCAAGATATTTGGCCAACTACTGTGGTCAGGACAATGGAAGAATTGGCACATTTGAAAGCTGAATATGATTCTGTTTGTTGCAGAAGGCGGTACCTACCTTCATTTACCAACATCGCTATCTACCTAGGTCGACACAAATGGAGACCAACCCGTTCCGCCTCGACCCGGACGAAGACGAACACAAACAATAGTCCAACACTCAAAGCAGTGCTCCAGAGTAGAACAACTCATCCAGGCATTTGCGGCGAAGGCGACTCGGTGAATGAGATCGATGGAGGATATCGATAGACATGTCGAATAGCGATGTCGAACAAAAATGTATCGTCATTCGCCTCCGAAAAGTTCATCCCGCCCCCCACGGAGAGGGTGACGATATGGGCGGGTTAAGAATACTGTAATGATGTCGAGGAGATCTCCGAAGTTAAGGATGTGGGTTGTCGTTCTAGACCTGTTAGCTTCAACCTTGTCAGTAGGTATGAAGTAGAACTTACAATTGTGTTGTTGATAAGTATGATAGAGGATAATAATGGACTTAGTCCTTGCTGGTACTGGACTTCGGATCGGGCTTGGGCTCTTCGCCCGCAGCCCATTCTGCCTCCATCTCCTCGATCCTTGCCTAAGTTCAATGTTAGGATGAGGAATTGACAGGGTAGGGTTTAGTGTACATACCTCGAGGGTGTCCTTGACCTCCCTCTTGAGCTCCTCCTATCGCATAGTAGTCAGCAGTGTTAGGTAGGATAGAGATAGTGGTACTTACATCGCGGAGCAGGAGCTGGCGATTTGCATTCGCCTTATGGGTCTGTTGAACCAAACAGTGAGAAACCTGGGGGTGTCATCAACCGAGCGAAGCTTACCGCGGCTTGCGCCATGTGCTTCTAACTTGAATTAGTACTTTCAGGTCATGAGGATGCGACGGGAAACTTACCTCCAGCTTGTCCTTGGCAGCGCAGTCGCTTGGGGCCATAGTCGGGACACTCACAATTGGCGTTGATGGGATGAAGAAGGGAAAATGACCTCTCGGAGAAAACGACCAACTTATGCCCTCCGCTATGTTTCAGCATGGAAAGCGCGATGCCACAACATTCACTCGCTCGGAAACAGCATGCCCCTGGGTTGTCAACCTTCCTCATTTAAAGGCACTATCACTGCTTTTGGCCATGTCTCACTTTGACGTCATCAATCATGTGAGTCTGGAAGGTACTTCATACGATGAGAGGAGCACTTGGAATGGGAAAGCTGGCTACGACAAAGGCGCACTTGTCAAGACTTCCTTGTCGGTCGGACAATAGAGGCCCTGATGAGCAGTGATTGTCTGACTGTAGTGAAATGTGTGACGAAAAATGTGGTTTTATTTTGCCGGCTATCTTACCACCAGATGCGTCATTGAAGACAGCCCTAGAAGGTTCTATTCCACTCCGTTCAAGCTGCTCGAGGAAGGAAGGTTCCTTCTATGGCAAGCATGATTACGATTCGTGGATGTTGATTCCTCATTCGTGCTGGACCCCAGATGCGTACAGCTACAGTCAATGATACAGGCCTACGTAGTGGAAAATCTTCGACTGACTCCAAATACAATTTCGCGACTTCCGTAAGGAGTTCAGACATGACCATCTTATGGGATGTTTGTACCTAGCGGTCCTGAGTGCATCCGTGTTTTCACCAATCCTCATGCGACCCCGCCTCCAAATCTCCATCGCACTCTGAATCTTTGCCCTCATCCGAATCATCATGGCTATTAAAAACCCAGCCGTACCCATTGTGATAGATATCCTCATCGATTTTGGGATTCTTGACCTCCCTATCCCGGCGAACAAGAAGCCTACACATGTCTTTAGGTCCTGGCACATCCGGATTACTCATTCGATCACTGATCTGCAGGTCGCCGGACCACAGCAGCCAATCCTCAATCTTCGACATAAAATCCACTATACCTTTTGAATATTCATCTCGAATGACGTCGGACCACTCGACCTCGACATACTCCGCGTCGCAGTCCCGATATACCGTATCATGGTTCTTAGTAAGGCAACGAAACCACTTAGTCTCTTTGTCGATGATCCATAGCCCATCCAAGTCCATATGGTTTCTCCAACGCGCGTAAACCAGATATGAGAAGTACCCCCGCGCAGTTTTCTCATCGCTGTAGTGACAAAGGTGGGGCGGGATGTCCACAAGCCAGCTGCGATGAAACTCGAGGGCAATGTTTCGAACCCTGAGCTTACCTAAACTCTCCCGATAAATGTCTTTATTGTACCGGAAGAACGACATTTCAAGTTCCGAATCAGTACGTTGGCGAAGAAGAGCCAGCCAATCGTCCGCCTGAATGCAAAAGATGTCCTTAGAGGGGTATACAAGCATACGGCACTCTTCCTCGCCCTCACACGTATCGATAATAGCAGGGTGAGGAAACTCATCTCCCCCAGCCCAGTCGGCCGGGCAGTCCATAAAGTAGTCGTATTCGACGACGGCTTGTTTTTGAATTCTGACCCAATCGTAAAAGTGCAAGTGTTTGGCGATAACCTCTGTAGACTCTTTGCACGCTTTCCACAGGCCGCCATCAATCAAGTAGGCAGATCTGTTTTCGGCTGCCAGAGATACCTCTCCCCGGGATTGGCGCCATTTGCAGGGTAGGGGGACCGCCTGTCCATCTCGGTCGGTGACGTACTGCAAACGGCAATCGGAGGGGCTAGCTTCGACACATGCCGCTTGCCAGATTTGCAGTCGGAGCTCGGCTGGCAGGCGGACGAAAGGGTGGAAAACGGACATGGCGATGCGGTAAGGTATTGGTTGCTGATAATTGCCGAAAGGGTATGTCGACGTTGGGCTCAAGCGTATGCGACGTAAGTAGATTTGGTGAGGATGGGAGCAATGTCGGCGACTGCGGGTATGGAGAAATGGCAGAGGAATCGTGGTGAGGGACGAAGGTGATGTCGTATTTATGGCAAAGCAGTAGAGTAGGTTTGAAAGAAGTAACTTCGGGATCAAGCTTTGGTGGTGGCATTGATTGTAGGTAGCGCGTCACCAAGTGACCGACGTGACTCACTCTTCTTCCAGGCGTCAGAGTCATGGAACTTTCATCAAAGCATGATGCCTTCTCTACCATCACGAATCTTTTTCCCTGTCAGGTGCATCACATAAAAACCGGTACTGATTTAGTGGCTGATAAAAATATTAGACCAATTTTAGTGGGTATATAGCCTAAGAGAGTGCTAATATTTTCATCCGATTTGTATCAAGTCCCTGCTTTTTTGCGACCCGCCTGCCTGTCCAACATAAGGTTTTGGCTGCCAAAGTGCCGACGTTGGGACTTCCCGAGAGGAGAGTTCATTGCTGTTGCGAAGACAGTTCGAGTGACGAAGTAGTGGCTGTCGGAAAGGTGAGTGTCCGGCAGTGTGCCTACACCAGTCCAAGGAACTTGGAGGACGGCGTTGGGTGGTGGTGGACATACAGATGGTTGAGTACATGGAGTTTCGTGGGTCGAGAAGGCGTTCGAGAGGATTGGGACTGCAAGTAATGTTAGCGAGTTCTTGCAAACGATGGAAGCCATTTTGAAACGATACAACAAACCGTTCTTGCGTCTCCCACATTGCCTGCAGTCCAGAGGACCAGGTCCCCGGGCGACACCGCGTGGAGGTTGTGGGAGTCCGTCTTCGTCGCCCTTCCCCCTCTTTCATTCCAATAAGATATGCGCAGCAACTCCTGACCCGAAGGCACAGCAGGGACCGTCATTCTGGAAAACTAATGCTCAGCAACTCCTGACCCGAAGGCACAGCAGGGACCGGCAACACACCCTCTTCATCCTTCACTCCTGAGATATCATCCCATTTTCCTTCCTTGTACTCGCTCTTCACCTTCTCCGTTGGATCCGGGTTTGTCTTTCGTCGCTTGTTCACCTTATCCCGTGCTTTCTTTGCCCTGTTTGTTGCGTTATCGGTAAAATTTTCATTCCCGTCATTATCCAGTAGTCGCCGTACTCGAACATGATGTCGCGGTCGGTCTGGTCTGCTTGTAGCTTCTCGATCTGCTGATTCGATGTGTGGACCTGCTTCTGCTTCTTCTCGAAGACCTGAAAGGCACTGTCGAGAAGGTCCTCATCTGTATTATCATGGTCATTCACGACCTTGTTAGCTTTCTCAATAAGTTTCTTGCAGAGACGTTCGGAGGTGGGGCTCAGCTCTTGTTCCTTGTATTCGTGTAGCTGGCAGAGGATCTGCTCAACCTTATAACCATGCTTGTGCTTCTTCGTATTGATGGTAAGCTTGCTGGTAGGCATGGTAAGATTCGTATTTTTATTCGTATTTTTTATTCTTGTTGGTAATCGTTTTGTAGTTGCCTGTAGCTCGTACGTTTTGATTCCTGTTGTTGTTTTGTTTATCTTCGAAGCTCTGGAAGCAGAGGCTGGACCGTGTTGAATAGCGTCCCGTACTTCCCATGAGATGGAAGGTACGGCCTCGTACATCAGCGCACGTCTTGTCGAAGAGGCTGGACTAGTAGGTAGGTTAGTACGTACTACCTTCTGCAATAACCAGAACCAAATTCAGCTTTCCAGTGGGCTTGTCCTTCCATCGTCCTGGCCACGGTAGTTGGCCAAACATCTTTGTCTTAGCCTACTATTTTGGTAATGGTTGATCTGGCTTCTTCCAGCGATCAGGCTTTCCTGTGGGCGAGGATGGAAATGGAGCTGGAAGAGATGTACAGCATGATCTGCGAGACCCAGGAATGGCGTGGAATTGTCTACGAGGGTGGAAGTACGGGTAAAGTAACTAAACCGGGAGTGGGATGCACCGACTGACTTATAACCCATAAGAAATTGAACTGTCTCTGTACACTAAGATCCAGATACCTATATGTTAGCATCAACCACAAAGGTCGGGCATGATTACCTCGTCGTGAGCTTCCAATGGACTCATACTATCCCTTTCTACCTTCGTACCTAATGGAACTAGCCCTCAAGATGGGAGCCTACTATACATGACAGTCTAATCTAGCTTCGGCTCGACTGGGGATGCTCTCCCAAGAGGCCTAATCTGGGGGAATGCGATGAGAGGAGCTGGCGGCGCTCCATCTGATCCAACACAAATGAGTGCCACCTTCTTCTATCAAAGAGCCCTCCTGCGCTATTGGTTGTAGGGAATCAACTTTAATCCCGATCAGGTCGACGACTCTTGTCCCTAGGAGCTGTTAAGTCTACAGTGTCTGATCCAGCAGCGTGACTCAAAATACGCTGCATGCAAGAATGGTTGATGTCGAAATCCATGTCTTCTCGCCATTGCAACTGACCCACATAAGGTAGGCGCGATATTCAGGAACTCACCAGCACCAGGCAACCAAAACCACTTACGTAACCTTGACTTCTGCTCCTCGATCGTCGTTTTGGAACTCGCAATTCCATTTACTTCATTAAGGACTTTTAGCCCCTCTTGGCTTACGCAGTCCATCGTCTCCGAGTATTCATCGTAAGGTCAAGGTACTTCAACTCCGAGCATAGCACCAGACGTCCCCGAAGTCTGCAAGAGTTCCAAGACAGCTGTCGTACGGAGGTCAGTGCCTTCATCCTTGAGTCTGCGAGTATCGCCTCAGCCCCGGTTCTGTTAACGCACTCGCTTCCTCCACAGGTCTTTGATTCGTCGAACGATCAGGTCCTCGCTAGTTAGTCAATTTCCCGACACCGAACACCCTGAGTACAACTCGGCCCACTACCCAGCTATTCCGGTGGACAAGTTCTTGTCCTTAGACAAACCACCGACACCATGACTCACTGTCCTGCTAAGAAACATGTTGTCCTCCAACACTACAGACTCATCATTTTCATCCGAAAGAGAACAGAACCAGCAACGACTTTGCACGCGCCCAGCCTGCTGACGTGACATCAAGGCTCCTGTCTGTCAGCTAAACCAGCGGAACGCCCTGATTCGGATGCGCACACGTACGTCTTCAAGAATTCACCGTTTCTTCTTTCTTCCTGTCGACCCTTCTTGCCATTACAAACATCGCTACTCCGAGTTTGCTAGTGACACATCTGATAATAGGATGGCCTCAGGGACTCCTTTCTTCATCCCATCGCACCTACTGTGCACCCACTGTAAGGATCCCCCGATCTGCAGCGCATTGAAGATGATGGCTGACCTGGGAATCAGCCCGGTGCCGATGACGTCAGTCACTCCTCCTCGTATCCTCTTCATGTTGACCGAGCCGCTCATCCTCGGACCCTTGAGCCTGGCCATCACAATCCCCGTAATGGAAACGACGGTCGAAATATACTTGAGACTTATGCAGACTACGGGCCCATGAGAACGACCCGTCATTTTGTTAATTTTATTCACATACTTCAAGGCCTGTGCTTGGAAAAGAATTCAGAACAAAGAACGACCCGGCCCGGCCCACCACCGGGTCCATCGAGATAACCTATTTACCCCCCGGACCAATGATATGACAAGCTGACATGAAATTAGGAGATCGAGTGCGAGATTGCTGTGAGCATCTCTCTCCGAACAATACATCTTGTGCTACTTCGATCCAGTACCATCTCCGAGAACTCCAGCTACTGGCAGGGAGATTAATAAAGTTAATTTTTCCTTGGTACCTACCATCAGATAAGGTCTCTGAGGGCATTTACACTTTCCACAAGGGTGACTCCTTTGCCCACACATGACCTTTTTTTTCGCCCTACCCTTTACATTTGGTTTAGACACGGGATAAAATGCCCTTTTACTTGCTTTCCTCCCATCCTTTCCCTCCTCCTTTTTTCACTGGCGTTGGAAGGGGAAAATTCGGTCGGCAGCGAGAAATTTAGGCAACCGTTTCACAATAACATGCACACGTTGGTCGTAGAGCTTTTTGTCAAGTTCCAATCTTCAGTGTTTTCTCTAGACATATACTCAAAATTCACATGCCAATAGAACACCACCATGCTAGTTGCTCCCCTAGTCTCTCGGATCTGTCCATATGTCGACGGATTGCACCTTACTTTCTTCCCGTCGAGCCTTGCTACTGTTATAAAACACACGTCTATCCAGGTCCTGGTCTCAGACACAAACCTTTGATGAATATGATGCTACCAAAAGATGATCCTTTTCGGGGTCTGCTAGTGACAGATCTAGTCATACGACGCTAGGCTATGCGTACTTGAGAAAGTGATATTGCTTACGAATGCGAAATGTATAAGTCCCGAGTGATGATTCTACGTCTTCCCCTTTCTTTTCCATCGACAACAATGCATTCCAGGATCCAATTCAGAGCAATTCAACGTTGGAGAATAATTCCATCAGAGACTGGCAATTGATTATCTAGCTTCGTGCACTGATACCCAGCTACAAATAGTCCATGAACCACACAGTCATCCTCAAAGTGCGGCACTGACAAAAGCAGTAACTGTCTCAAACCCCTCCATATCCTTGTCTTCCAGAAGTGGCGTGAGTTGGTGATTAACATCGAGCCTTTGGGTCCAGAGGCTCCTTACGAAATGCTTGCTTACAGGCGCTGCGATATTATCAGGCTCTTGGGAGATAGAGCTTAAACTGAAAGATTGTCGAGGCGTACGAACGAGCAGCGGAAGCGTCAAATTAAGTTGCATCGTTCAAGCCAGTGGTGAGATTGATTCTGAACGGGACGCCCATGCCACGACAGGGATCTACCTTTACCTCGGCGGTCATACAAGCCGTCTTCAAGACCACGTAGGCTGTGAAGAAAGGCATCAAATCTCTTTGTTCTTGCCGTCGCGTCGAGTCACAGTTGCGAAAACGACTTCGATAGGGGTGCTGCATGATGACTGTGGCGCCCAAATTTTTGTAAAGGGCTTCGGCGTTGATGATGAGCTTGTTCTTTGCGGTGGCAGATGAAACATGCTGACTCAAGGAGGGTGGAAGAAGTACCAGAGACTGGGTAAAAGGTGCGCGAAAAACAGATTTCGCGAGTAGCAGGTCCATGCACGAAGGACCTACTTGCAAGTCAAGTTCAGGAAGATCCAAATGCCAGTAATAAAGCATCGCTCATATCAGAGACCCGAAAGAGCATCGGATGCTTCCCCGGTGTCGTCGTAGAGCGTAAGGTCAAGGCGAGCGAAAACAGCAATAGCTTAAAGCAGATCTATGAGAGATCTATTACTGAACTTTCGAGACGGATCTGGTACCTCGCGGGCAAATGACACATGGGATGTTCAGCCGGTCGTGGATTGTCTTCTGACGGTCGCGAACGGTCGTGAATGGTTGTGGAGGGTCGCGTTTAGACATGAACTTCAATGGGACGTGCTCCGGGTGATATCTGAAGTAGCAGTAATTCGAGACATTCCTATGTACAGGAAGATGTCTGGTCGAGTGGGCTGAGCTGCGCCGAAGGATCCTGGTCATGGTAAGTCAGTGCGACGATCAGATGAGCTTTTCACATATCTAGACTTTTCACTAGGCATTATTACTCCTTTGCCAGCACATGATCTTTGGTATGTCATTGCAGGTGCGGGTTCTGGAACCTGGATCAAGGGACAAGAAGGTTAGCATGTAGACTCGAAGCCGTAATAGCCCAAAATGCGCGTGGAAGAACACGCATAGCGGGGGCCCAGTGCTTCAATCAGCCCAAGGTAGGTATGGTAGACGCCCGTAGAGCTCGAGCTATTAACAAGTAGATCTGCAACTGCCGGCGAAGCGTGTCCTCTTATAACGAGGATTTGATGAGCGCGGCATTACAAATTTCGAGCAAGCGTAGTTTGTCTTGTTGAACAACAGGCCACTGTAGTTGAGCCATTGATGCATGGAGACTTTGGGCATGAAGAGCGGAATAAGATGGTAACGAAGAGACTTTTCTTGCCAGCGCCTACCTAGGCAAGCGCGATATCGAGGAACTCACCAAGACCAGACAGCCAAAACCACTTACGTAAGCCTCCTCCGCCTTGAATTTGTCTTCTGCATTTTCAACGCCTCGGCCGCACAGAGCAAACTTGGAGTTTAACATCCGAGTCTAGGTAGGTGGAATCCTTACTGGGCAATCGGAACTTCGGATCGTGCCTCCGATGGCTGCCGAAAAGAGAGTGCCAAACTCGGGCGAGGAGCCTCCGAGGCTCCACAAAGCATGCTACTGTCCCCTTATTACTGGGTATGTTTGTTTCTAAGCATAATTAGACCGTCCTTTAAATGAGACTCAGGTCGTCAGGTTTAGACCGAGATGAGATGCTGGGTACCGGAGGCACCAGTAACGTAATGGCGACAAAGAGTGGCGCAACGACAAGGTGCGGATGGATATTACTGTGTCTGGAAAAGGACTACTGGAACACACAGCCTCTGTTGATGTATCACGGGGTTGATAGAGTGAACGCCACAACGACATAGAGATGTCAATAGACAGGACCTGCTATTATGTATCAAGATACCAGAATTGATGAAAGTATGTACAGGAAGTATGTTTAACGCAGTGCAATCCCCATGAACCACATTATTTGGAATCGGGGTAACACTGAGAGTAGAAGGGGTTGAGCGTCTTGCAGTAGAAACCCTTGCCACACTGCATATTTCCATTCCATTCATTGCCACCGCACTGCTGGTACTGCCCTTGAGGCTTCGAGACGGGAAGGGCCAAGATAGCATCACTGGCCCTCTCGGCGACCGTGACGATATAAGCACTTGGATTCGCAGTGACCATTCCTGGGAAGATAGAAGCGTCAGTGACGAAGAGGTTGTCAGTGCCATAAACCTTGGTGTTAAGGTCAACGACAGCAGTACCGCCCGTGCGACCGTCATCTTTGCCGAGCTTGTTGGTTCCAATCCAATGGTTGGCGCGGCGATTGCTCCATGAGACAACCATCTGTATGTAACGTTAGAGCAGGTCGTCAGAAAGCTTGAAGATTAGAACTACTTACGTCGTCGACGTATTGCTGCGAAGTGACACCAGGAGCGGGTTGGAGCCACTCCAGTCCATCCACGCCAGAAAGAGCTTTGCGAAGGTTTTCAAGCGCTGTTACAACAGCTTTCTTGTCTTCCGGGTCATTGAGGTAAGGGTTCCCAGAGACAACGGTGTTGAGAGCACTTGTGATAGTCATGCGGCCACGTGATTTGGCACCACGGCCGAGGTACTGGCTAATAGTGATGGACTCTGATCCGCGAGTTAGCTCAAGGCTGATTTGGTATATCACACTGACTGTCAGTCAGTCAAGGGGCACTTACTGTTGCTAGTCTCGCCAAGACTAGCCTCAACTCGAGCGGTCCATTCTATGGATCGGACGCGGTTATCAGCACCAGAGATCTCGTCAAAGATGATCGGGCCAATGTTAGGGGCAGCTTGAGCCAGGATGCCGGAGCGCTGGTCTACATCCAAGTTAGTCTTGAAAGCTGAGTTGTAGAGGATAAGTGCAGACTAACCTAGGTACTTCTTCTTATCAGATGGGATAGGGTCATCGTAGGCCTCATAGAAGTCGTAGAACACAACGCTGGGGTGCTTAATAACTGTATCGGTCTGCCATACATTTAGCCGGACAATCTAAATAGTCTGCCATGTACACTTACATTGGTATGATCCTCGAGATTGTATCCGACAGGGAGATTGATCCACTGATCTTTGTCGATCATGGAGTCACCATCGAGGCTAGAGTCGGCGACAACTTTGAGCTGGTCATCTGGACCAATACCACCTGTATAGCATGATTAGAACCAATAATCTCAAATAGCATGTGGATAAAACACGACTCACTGCGAAGGAGAATCTTAGCACTACCAAAAGTACCAGCCGCAAGAATGACACGACCAGACTCGGGAGTGAGCTTGACAGTACCAGCATAACCGGCGCCAGCGAAAGGCTCAACCTCAACACCAGTAACGTGACCGCCGGAACGAACGAGGCGCCTGACCTGGGTGTTTGTCCAGAGCTTGAAGTTATTCCGCTTGCTAGCAGACACGAGATAGGTAGCCATGGGGCCCCCGCGCTCACCTCCAGAGAACATGAATGGTGGGTGAGTATAAGTACGTTTCTTGGCGGCCGGCTTCTCGTTGGCGTTCACTTCAGTCCAACCGGCCTTGTTGAGTGCACCAGCGACAACTTTGAAGCCCTGGTCGAGGTATAGCTTGCCATCCATTGATGGGGTAGTTGTACCAGGAATGCGACTGAAGACACGCTGCTCGTATTTTGCCATATCACTCGCCTTCCAGCCATCGGGGAAGTTAAAGTCCCAATCTGTTGGGTTGGGACGCCACCATAAAGCAGCATTAATGGCGGTACCTCCACCGAGAACACAACCAGCCATCTGATCGGTGTCGGGACAGGCAATACCGGCAGAGTCGACCCAGATCTCATTGCATAGACCGGGAACATCGAAGCGAGTCAGGTTGGTGCCTTCCAGCCATTCTGGCTTACGATCACCACCCCAGCGGCCAGAGGATGGAGGGCCCTTCTCAATGAGAAGGACCTTCTTGCCAGCTTCGCTGAGACGGTCAGCTATGGGAAGACCACCAGCGCCACCGCCGACAACAACGTAATCGTACGTCTCGTCAGGTACGGGATTACCTGTGGGTGGTACAGCGGTACTGGTAGGCCCACCGGTAACAGTAGGAGTGGGACCCTCACCGTCGCAGTCGCCAGTGACAACCTTGTTGGCAAGCTTAGCCCACTGGTCGTACTTGTCGTTGAAAGCGTTATCAGTAAGTTGGCCACCGAAGATGCTTTGCGTTTCATGCTGGAGCATCCTGGCCTCGCGAGGGCACTGAGGATCAATGGCATCCGTTGTACTGTGGGCCCAACCGAGAACAGCAATTGGAGACGTAGTCGCCAACTGACCCGAGTTTCCATCTTGCGACCAGGAAGTGCATCCCTGGCAGCGGTAAATAAGAGTAAAGCCATCGGCAGTAATGGTTGAAGAGATCTGGGTCAGATTAGCCTGGCCCTTGTACGCCACAGGCTCGACCTGCGCGTTAGCCCACATGAATGTGGTAAGGATATCGTCTTCGTATGGGTAGGCAAAGAGTAGGAGCGAGTTTGTCATGGGTCCGCCGTAGGAGAGACCACACCATCCGGTGCCCTCTCCCTTAGGACTGGCGCAGTTCTGTTCACATACGAGGTCAGAAAAGAGTAGCCACTACTGGATTCAAGTATTGCCTTACAAGATATCCAATGAACTCATCGGCATTGGTGGTCTGTCCATCGCCGGGAAAACTGAAACCGAAGGTCATGCTAGGTGCAGTCCATGTATCGAACACGATCCCAGTGTCTGGATCGGTGTAGGCCTTGGGTGTTGATTGCTGAGCAGAGACATACTGGGCAACTTGTCAAGGTCAGCTATCCAAAGCTGATGAAGCGGAGGGTGTTCAGACTCACGAGGCGCCAGGGCCAGAAGCCACGAAGAGCGGTGAAATATCATCACGACGAATCACTCGTGGATAATCAGCGAAAGCCGGGGGTAGAGTCGAGTCTCCGTGACAGCGGTGTCGAAAAACAAAGCAGACGCCGCACTTATATACTAATGAGAGATATGACCAGGTACGAAAAACAACTTTGGACCCATACCGTATTTGGGTCTACATCGGACGGACGGACCGAGCCATGTCCATTTTCGTTACGGATAATAAAGATAAGTTGTCTGTAAGCCAGTCATCCTGAAATGCCTACCATTAGCATGCAACGGAACGGATTCCTCTTAGAATAGTCCTGTAATTTAGAAATGCTATGCATCATTTTCAAGAACAAGGGCATTTGGAATTTATTATCTTGTATGTCATTGTTTTTATTATAGATTAATGAGTCCAATATTGAAACGCTTTGTTTACCTGAGGTTACTATATTACCCAATTCGTAAAAGCCCCTGTGACTTCCAGAAGTAGCTTTCGGAGGCTAATGCTCCATGTCCCCCACAACCATCTGGATCTAACAACGGTCAAGTGTCGTAGCATTCCAGGGGTAAGCTTCCTTACTTGGGTTTAACCAGTTCATTTTAACTCTAAAAGCCAAAGCTCATGAGACCCATAATAAGTTATCAGGTGGTTTACCAGTGGCAGTTTTCCCCATCTCATCATCCTCCTTTTGTAAATGCTTTAACGTTTCATAGGGTAAGGCTATCCTTGCAGGATGTAACTATATTAGCGAAGATAACCTAAAAATATTTCTTACTAAACTAAGCTTGAAAACATATGTAAACATTCGATAATGCTGCCTAGTCCACGGTCGGATATAAAGATGGGGACTGATATTATGATAAGCAACGGCAGTTATAACATACAGTATTAAACTAGTAGTCAAGGAGAGCGCCAACTTCACAGCACGCTGATCTTAAACGAATTTCATCCCAAACATCCCACCTGCTTGCTGTTTCTGGGAGTGTTGCAGGCCCATATTCACGTCCAGCCCTACAGATCAATTCATCGATGCCAATGCCATTTGTAACAGTAATAACTCTAACAAACTCACTCCCGACGTCAGCGGTAAATGCTTGCCTTGCCGAGACTACCATGGCTTGGCCTTGTTGAAGCTCTGTCCACCCAGTCTGGCCCTTTAGTTTGAGCAACATTGTGCCTTCGACGACACAAAAGCAATGATCGACGCTTGTGAAATATAGCCACCGATCAAGGAATGGCCTGGCTCTGTGTACACGGGAAGACTCCATGGCTGAAATGGAGAACTTTCCTTCGGATTGGGTCTGTCTCACAAAAGGACGTGTTAATACTCCACCGAATATCCACCGCGGACACGTCGCGTCATTCAGGGTATATGGGCGTAGAAGTGTTGACAAAGAAGCGTTCCAGTCTATAGGCTTCATCAGGTTGAAAGGTCGATAATCATCAACAACGTCAATGTCTTTAGAGTCAAGAATTTGAGCTTCTGGTAACCGTCGAGATACCTCGTCTTTATCCTCGTCTATCGCTTCCAACACGGCGGTTGGATCTTCCAGAGTAGTGAGGACCAGTAATTCTGATTCGGGCATCAATGATTGATAGCCATAAACTGTTCCCTGGTGGATCGATTAACTTTCCGGTCTTGTTTATGAAGTTTTCAAGTAGAGATCGCTTACTGGTGGTATGAAAATGAAGTCCCCTCGATGCAATTCTTCTGTTTTCTCGCCGTTGAAGAAAAGGTAGCACCCAGTCCAAACCACAAAAGCAGCATAGGCGTTCTTATGAGAGTAGAAACGCATCGTTCCATTTGCTGAGTTAGGCGTAAGGTGGAGTATGGAAGTCTTGGCCGTGTTTGCATCGGCAGATCTGATGATACGCCCTGCATTATCCTTCTCGGGCATTTCAATTACCCCGTCGCTCAATCGGAAGGATCTCATAGTCGTGGGTTTCCGATTTAGACCAGGATAAGTTGGGGCTAACCTCAACTGCACCGAATGCCAGGGATACGGATTCCAGCTGCACTCTGGAGAATAGCGGTGCTATAACGAATAGGGTTGATAGGACTTTGAAACTCGTTTCAGACGTAGTGATTGCGATATTTATTAAAATGGAAAGGAACTCTGCAGGAGATGTTTTTTTTTTCTACTCCTGGATTAGTACGGCAGGGATGCTCCTTGTTACAGTCCAGGGTCTGATAGGCCAGTTACGCGTAGTGGGTTCCAGCCTTAACAACTAACGAGAATCAACTGTCAACAAACATCTGTGAGGTTATAGCTTACTTACTATATTACCTTCGTATTTAGTTGAAATTTATCTCATTCAACGATCCTATCAGTGATCCGTACAAGTAGGAGCAGGATGGAGGCATAAATACACAGAGGAAACATGATCAATTCATACAGTTGTAGTCTTCCACATGTCCAGTCGATATGTTTCCTGTATGGATATTGGATCTAGAAGTGTCCAGTTCCTCGTTATAACTTTTCCAATATATATTTTTCGTCAAACACTTCTCGAATATTACTTTATAAACAAACTAGTTTCCCCTACTAACATTCTCAAAAAGCTAATATTACCACAAGCACCCGCCCACGACCAGGGTATCAGTTCATTAATAGTATACTCCCACCCGCATTACTTGATATCGTGCTGCAAAAAGATAGGTATTGTACAGAGCTCAAGACTATGTGCAGTTTGAAGCAATGAACTGGTTTAGTAAGCCGCTCTGTTGTTGCCGACATGGCCGCCCTGAACATCTTGTGCGACGTAACCTGGCTCTGCATGAGTCTGAGGCACACGAGTGGCCTGATCGTAAGGTTCTTGGGCGGCGTATTTCTCGACGTGGTGCTCCTTGCGACGTTCCCGAACTTCGTGGAAGGCTGCCGTGATAGCATGGAGAAGACTACAGACAATGTTAGTTTGTTTATCGCGAATGCTAGAGAGATCGTAACTTACGTGCTGATAATGGCCAAGATGAATGTACCCCAAGGCAAGTTGCAGCTATCATCTGTGGTGTCTCTCTCGTTTCCGAAAACACCCCGTAGACCCCGAGTGTCATAACAGTGTTTGGGACCAGCAGGGCCACCGTCGGGACGAGTAAGAACACTGACAGCAATAAAGGCTCCAACAAAGGCAATGTCGAGAAGAACCCAAAGCCAGCGGAGCCATCTGGGGCCACCACCCTTGAGGAGGCAAGACAGGATCATGCCAATAAGCGTGTACAACACAGCAGCTGCAAGAATGCCCTCGACCGCGCCAAAGGCAGCACTGACACCTCGTCGGGTCTTGATAACATTGACGATGTTATAGACTTTGCGGAGACGCGCAGAAAAGAGTCCGAGGGAGATGATAGAAGAGAGGAATTGTCCAATGTGAGTCAAGCGAAGGAACCAACGGTAGAGACCCGAGTGCTTGAGCTTCTCTGGAACCCAGCGTGTCAAAAGACCGGTTTCGCGCTCAGGCCGATAAGTGTTGCCATAGTCGTTATGCGCAGTGTTATTTTCGTGGTAAGCCATATTGAATGGATTAAATGTAGTAGGATGAATCGCTTGCTTGATATTGAAAATAATAGTCGTCCGCAAAGCAAGATATATAAAGTCTAGGAAGTATCAATTCGAAAGCAGATTTACCAACACCTGATTAATTCACCCATGACGACCATTATCACAAGTGACAAAAGATGTTATGACGACGGTACAGGCTCATGACACGCATGGAGCGTCATCCGAATCATTAAAATGATCGACGCGCCCACAGCCACTCATTCACGTTGTACAACACTGCAATGCCGGATGACGGCAGGGCAAAGCCACATTCTACCACTCGACTCGGAGAATTATCCTGTTTGTAGATGACAAACTTGATTGAACACTGACGCGCTGAACCCACTTATAGACAGAACAAGCGCTTCTTTGCGTTGCATGCTTGGCCCACATTAGCTCACCTTGGCCTACGACTTATTTTTGCCGTGGTGCCGAGCCGCTCGCGTAGCTATTGCGACAGAATGGCGTAGGCCAAGTCATTAAAGAGACATAGATTTAAATAATTAAGGATGTTTTGGTCCGGTCGTTTGCCAGGTACTCTCAAACTCTCATATGGAGACAGAAAGTCCACTCAGAGTCGCATTGCCTTATAGCAAGAATATTTATTGATACATTCTCTCATCATCAGGAATTTGGGCAGATCTCCCAGGCCCATACGCTAGGACAGCTCATGTCTCGAGGCCATACTAGTCAGATACAAGCTGGGGCGTTAGTGCATTAGTTGTGAACTTGAAAGTGGAAATTAGTCCCTTGCCGGATAAGCTTAGTGAATGGCCAAAGTTTATCTTGCATGAAGAACTTTATCTTCTGGATGTAGGTCTTTTTCAGCCCTTTGTGTCGTTGATATCCAAGGTCTGTCAAAGCCACTATCAGGCCACCATGTCACCTAGTCATTTCTGTCCTCTTGTCAAACGACCAATCGTCATTGCCAGAGTAAATTCGAATGTTTCTGATCAAATGTCAGCGTGAAATATTGCTTGGACTTGACCGCAGTTTACAATACAGACCATGTTTCTTCGGAATACTACGCGTAGTGGTTGTAGTACTGTCCTAAGTTTTATCTTAATACAAAGCCTGGAAAGAACATTCGCTTGTTGCTCCAAATACGACATTTCAAGAGTTTTCGGACCTCCGACGTGGAGAGGTGTTCGACGTCGTCATTGGTGTCTCAGCTCTGCCAGGTTTTAACTGTGGCTGTGCAGCGCCACTCGATTTCACTGACCATACAAACAGTTTTCCTCGAAGTTGACGCGTTTTTACGCGGAGTCTCCACTCATTTCTTGATACACTCTAGAGAATGGCGTCTTCGCCATTCTCTTACCCTATACGAAGTCTACTAACAAGAGGTTCTTCACATTCTCACGATAAACCACGCCATCGTAGATAGCTACTCAATTGTAACCCTTCTTGAAAATGCTAGCAAAGCTTGTAGAAGAGTCAGGCATCTTCTCATACTGCAGTAATTGTCTTCGTCACTTCCCTGGACTTACAATCTCATAACAAAGCCGAATCGTAGCGAGGCGTTCTCACCACCGCCAAATCTCGTTTTCTCTTGGCGAAACTCGGGCAAAAGATAGATTATTGCGTCGCAAGCTGACCTTACTCCGAGTAGCAGTCACCAATTTTCCCCAGACATGTAAGTCACACCAACCAGCCATTATCCCAACCGCATGTGTCATGGTTCTGAAAGAAATACACTAGCTCAAAGCACCCCGAGCTTCGGAGCATGTCTTCCGGCCAAGGTCAAATTGTTGATAATGCTTGTCTGCCACGTGGACCATTCCAATAACTTGTGCAACGTTGCCAAGCTAACCAAACTCGTTCCAGATGCATACCTGGCCGGTGTATCTCATCAGAACGCGTCTCTTGCTGTTATTAATATGAATACTGAACTTTTCGATACAGTGACCGCATTCCAGAGTACGAGCCGAACAACCTTACACTCCAGCGCGTCAGATGTTGTATATAATCTGAGAAGATGTTTATTTGTTAGAGTGTGCGTATTTTATCGGAACTATACATGGCAGCGCATTATAACTACGTCAATTCAGGTACATGGATACAGCTAATAAATTTGCATAGATACAATCCAGCTATAGACCAAGTATCCGAGAGGGAAAAATAAAAGCTTCCAACGTTGGCATGAAGAACCTCCTGCATTATCTCATTCATTCTTGACCCTCCGTCGTTATGTGGAAACTGCAACAGAACGAATTAGTTCTTGCTACGAATCCTGGGCTGATAGTCTGTAACAGGACTGCCGTCAACCATATACCCAAGTGGCAATTTGTAGAACTCAACAGTTTGCTTGCGATCGCTATCTTGGATCCTGGGTGGGAAGTTGTAGCTCATGACTGAATTGGGATTCTTCTCCATGAACAGCTTAGCACCTTCGCCCTCGGGCCTGTTGCCCATGTTGTCGCCTTCAATTGCGAATTCGTGGCGAAGACCGAGAACGTGGCCGATCTCATGCAGGAAGATTTCTTTCAGGATGGATTTGTTCCTACCCTCAAAGGCGTAGGAAAAAACAATGACATCCTGATCAACCTCGTGTGGGAAAAAGGCTTGAGCTAGTGCTCCTGCATCGTTCCGTCCATTGACTCGGTATACGATGTAAAAGTTTGCGGTATCCCGACTAGTAGCTTCGGAGAAAGTAAGACCGATTTGGAGCTCAGACCAGGAATCGGCAGCGGCTTGGAATTCTTTGCCTGCGAACTTGGCCTTATCGGCATCTGGAAAAGTATCCGTCTTGACAAAGTATTGGAGGTTTCTGCCACCAGGTGGCGTAACGTCCCATCGTGGTATGATGGGACCGAAACCGATGACGAGGGAGTCAGGCTTGTCTGGGGCATTGTCACCAGTGGTGCCCTCAAGATTGGAGATAGGAGCAGGGCCCCAGCTTGGGTCTATATCCTCTTGGGTACGACAAGAGTACTTGACAGGTTCAGACAAGGGATCGGTAGCCATGGCAGCGACTGGGTTGGTTCTACCAGAAGATAGAGCTGCGGCGGCGCGTTGGTTGATATTGCCGCACCAAGGTTTATTTGGTTGAGCCAGTTTGAAAAGCAGAGAAAATAGCTCTGTGAGTGATTGTAGGTGGTTGAATGCAGTGGTAAGCAATTGTGATGGATTCCTACCAATTTCATGAAAGTCCGCGCGTATTTATAGTTGAGATCTCATTATTGATACCTTCAATGCGAAACTCCCATGTGACATACAACTACTCTGTGTCGTGTATTGATTATCTCGACCCCGCGTTCTAGAGAGCACTTTCATTCAGCCGCACAACTAAGCTAACCTCAACGGATGTCCAGCTCGCCACGAGCAATGCTTAGCTGGCCTCAAGTCTCAAACCTGATCAACAACTACGACTGAGATCCAATAATCTGCGACTCCTGGCGCCATAGTATTTGCTTTCGCTGCAGGTCGCCGTCTTCGCAATGTTTAATGAGACAGTGTCTCAGCATCATGGCCTGACTGGAATAGATCTCTCTTTATGCCTTGACCTTCGGAAAGTTGTCGAATCCTTACGAAGAGTGATCGTCGAGGTGGAGAGCTCTACGGAGATACAGACGAAGATCAGAATACAAACGGCAGCCGTTCGAATCTTAGTTCTGAAACGAGACACTGTTGTAAATCTGACAGAGTTGCACGTTGAGATAGGACACGGCACTCGCTTTAGTAGGTGCGGGGAACAAGCCGCGCTATGGATGAAAGTGCATATGCAGGTAAACTCAAACGTAGCAAGCTGAAAACCTACTTTTAAACATTCTCCGTCTTAATGGTGGTGTGGTGAAATGAACTGCTTTCATTGGCACGTTACTCCTTTGTAGCGTCTTCGGCTGGACATGAAGATAAGCAAGGTTATTGTTATTGATTGGCCGTTAGATTCTGGTGGAACTTATTGTTACCGCTGTCGTTTGCTCTGAAGACGGGTTGAAATTTGACTGAGTATCTGTCGCATCCCTGCTTGAAACAGACACGTAATCTGCTGTAGAGTACGGAGATGACAGCTTCAATTGTGACGTTTCAGCTAAACAATCATGCTATTATACAGTCTGCATTTGTTGATACTTCCTATAGCTATTTCTGAACACAGAACGCGAGGCCCTCCTTCTTCTCCTCCTTCCATGTAAGCCCATTGCCCATGAACCTAAACCTGTTAGGACTTTTATATTCGAAATGGAAATCCTCTGTTCTGAAGCTCTCCAAGATCTATTTATAGTGAAGCACACTTCCAGCATACGTCGCAGTCACCTTGCCCTCGGTCTTGTTGTTCTTATACCAAGAGCGGCACCCGCTTGTCCAGACGGCTCGCTTCATGCATTCTTGACTATAGACGTAACAATCATTGGTGGCTTTTGCATCAACAGTAACGCTTCTGTTTGTTTGAAAAAGTTAATATAATTCCGGCTCGGTGAAGCAAGAGCGAACAGGTAATGCGATTATTCATTTGATGTCCTCCAAAGCGATCTTCTTGTACCATCTCAAGATATAATCGGCTGTCCAGTTGATAACTGCAAGAACGCTACCAGGTCTGATAGGACAGTTAGGGCCGTTGAAAATGAAATAATTGGGCATGTTCGGAGCGCAAATTCCAAACCAGGCTGCAGGGTCATCCCTACATTGCTCTGCCAAGAAAATGCCATCTTTGCCAATAAGTTTCCAGTGTAGAGAGAATATTACGAAGCTATATAAAATTACTCTGAATATTTATCTACTAAGTCTATTTTATTAAAATATATTTCTTGCTGTTTTTTATATAGATACTAAACTTTTTAATGTAGCGACTACCTTCTAAAACAGGAGCCGAATAACTTGAGTTTATTCATGGTAACAGAGAGAATCCGGCTTGTTCTTAGCTTCAACAGATACAGGTAGTCAATCATGAATCAAAGGACATATGTGAGTCTCATAGGTCCCTAGAAGTACCTCCATCCAGGCATACGAATAACATCCCAATCATCCTCAAACTTGTATCCCATAGCTTCACCGGCCCGCTTCACCATAGATGCACCACGACAAGCAGGCTCCTCGTCCGTTTGTGTTTCAGTAGGAGTAGGAAGTGTAGTAGTAGTCCTCGTCGCACCAAGTCTGGAACAGGCATCGAAATACTCATCGGCCGAATCACAACCCTCGATATACTCGGGTACCATACTAGGAAAGATGGTAGTCGCGGTGGGTTCGTCTTCCCGACGGGCGAGTTGTTTGTTGCTCGGACGAGGGGTTGGCCAGCCAGTGGGAATACGGTACTCCCAGCGCTTGGAAAGGATCGTTTCAGTACTACAACAAAGCGATCAATATTCGATTCACTTCTTGATAAAATTATCCAGGGAATGCAACTTACACCGTATATGGGCTTACTGTCACAACATTTGCTTCCTGACAGTCTTTGGACTTTTCATCCTGTGAAACAAGGCCTCCAGTTGAAGTCACAGCTGCAACGCAAGGATCCACGGTTGTAGAAATGGCATCTTCAGTCGTTGAAGGCTCTACTGTCGTGGGGAGTTCTGAAGCAGTTACCTCTTCTGCAGTATCCTCAGTTGTTGATATGATACCCTCAGTTGGAGATGTGGTACCCTGGGTTGTAGACATAATGACCTCAGTTGTTGAAGTTTCTACTGAGGCGGAGAGTCCTGAAGTAGTTACCTCCCCTGTAGTATCCTCTTGAGTGTCAGTTGACTGGACAGTACCAAGTATCCCAGATGAAGATAGAATGGTTGACCCAGTGGAATCAGGTGCTGTATTTGCAACTGAAGATGTATCTTCCACACCTGCAGTTGAAGCCAGGGTTGAAGTTTGCTGGTACGAAGTGATCTCGGTAGTGCTTGAGCTCAAGTCATCCACACCAACGAGAACACCGTTCTGGCATTGCGTAACTGAAAGTCATTTAGTAACCAATTGCATACAGTATCTGCAACCGCCGCTCACCATCATAAGCATCGAGTGTAACAACAGTACATCCTGGTGGTGTCGTAGTGAAGGTAATATAAACATCCCCATTAGCATCCTGACAGAAACCAGCTTCACCGTTAGGCAAAGCTTTATTCCTGAATACAAGCGTCTGGCCATTCAAGGTAAAGTCTTTAGTAATAGCGCCACTTGGGGGCTCATCTAGACCAGACAACTCTTTGTAATCTTCTCCAGAGTAGTAAATCCGCGCACCGTCTTTCAAAAGCTGGTTGTCAATAAGGGTGAACGTGGAAGCAAAGGTGCAAACATCTGGGTTGCCATTCCCTACAAACCCTCCCGTTGCTCTTTTGGACCGTCTTTGGTTGGAGATGGAGACAAGCAAGATTATTGATCGACCGTTCGGTTCGACTGCGGCACTTGTTGTTGCTGCTGTTGTTTGCTCTGAAGACGGGTTGGACTGAGTCTCCGTCGTAACCCTGCTTGAAACAGGCAAGTACTCTTCTGTCGAGTCTGTAGTAGGCAGCACCAACTGTGTCGTTTCGGCTGCCTCGGTATCAAAAATCGAGGATTCTAAGGGTGGTTCCTTGTCAACACAATTCTTTCAATCGCTATGTACACATACGCACCAGTGGCTGACCGAGTGGAAGTAATGGAAGTATACCTACCGAAGGTAGGGCGAATTAATGGAGGAACAGGCAGTCGGGCAGTCTCTGTCTTCTCTGTGTCTGGTGCATTTATCGCTCGATTGGTTGTAGGCGAAATATCACCTTTGTTCGACACTTCTGCAAGATAGGTAGATAAATAAGTGACACACCAAGTGTCTGCTTGCATTGGTCCATAGTCGCCGGCGAGTGTGCCTGTTACTCCAATGAGAGCCGCCAAAATGGCAGAGCCCTTCATCATTTCTAAAGTCGACAGTTTGCGTAGGTACGAGACCGAGAATCCTACAGAAAGAAGGAATGGTAAAATGGGCAACTCTTAGACAAGACTTATGCTTAATTAATATCTAGGGATAATTTAAAACCATTCTCACCGCTCCCTCAACATTCTTAGAGCTGGATGAGTTCACAAGGAAAGGTCTGGTGAGTCGTTGATGCAAGGGAGGGGAAAATTTTAGCTCAGCTGGCCACACGCAACACCAACGACCAACCGGAGCATTAGGTCTTGCAAGCCGATAACCCTGCAAATTTAACTAATTTTATCCATTCCACAAACCAACAGTTCTCATGCCTCTCTCTGCGTAAGATAACACATGACACAATTGGATACTTGACACCGCCAACAAACATCAGGTAGATGGATTCCAGGGCAACAGTATGTGCACACATCTATGGATCGAGCAAGTGGGAATTTGAAGACGCTCTTGTGTAAATGAAGCTAACTTTGATCTTGAAGTAACACCAGAAACGACACTTTTCATATCCACTTAGTCTAGATCAATGTGTGAGCGAGAGACAGGTTACTGGTCTTTCCCTTGGCACATCTTGCCGATCTACCTCAAATTAGAGTTGTTTCGCTCAATGGGGTAGGTGGTATGGAGCCTTCGAGTAAACTTCAACTGGAAATAGGACAATAAGGTAAAACATCATCTGCAGCACGATATGAAGAAGTGCATTTGTCAGCTGATAACGGCTGTGTGTCTTGGTATTGGAGTAAAAAGCATATTCACGAGTCGGGAAACATACGATATTGATAGGAATGCAGGTGGGTGCTGACCTAGTTGTTATTTACAAGCAATTCATTATTACTCGGTAAGTTAACTTGTCTTCTTATTAATATAGCATCTAACATTAAGAAATGTCAATGTCCCTACTGAATACTAAAACTTAGAAATTAGTGCTACTTTAGGCCTTTTTAAATTTGAAATATTTTATATCAAGTATTACACTGGATTATAGCTATTTTATAGCAAACCCTCTCAAAAAGAAATTGACTTACGGAGCTAGTTTGCAGTAGATCCCTTACGCACAACAAAGACAGTCCCAGTCACCTTGATACCAACACCAGAGCCTGAAGGCCTCGTAAACGGAACGGCTTGCTCCTGTACAATCTTCTTCATCACCACAGCGCCTCTCTCCCTTTCCTCCTCACTCCAAGACCCAAATACCTTCGCGCCGAAACCACTTATTAGAACATCAACGACTCCCTCGACCGTCTCTTCACCGAGGTACACGTCAACAGTAGTACTGCTATACACGTCGAGACCGGCACCTGATAGCACGGCCTTGGTATGCTCAGGGTCAAGCCAGATATCGCGGAGAGGCGCCCTGAAAGGTGTATCGTCCGGGCGGATTTGCCCCTGGACTTCCTGAATGACCTTGATATGCCCCATCATTTTCCAGCCTGTGACGACAGCAACTCCATCCGGGTGAAGTGTGCGTGCCATCTCTCTGGCGCCCTTGTCAGGGTCAGTGAAGTACATGATGCCGAGACTCATAATAGAGTGAGTAAATGTGTTGTCAGGAAATGCGAGTTCCTCGCCGGGCATCACTGCAGTGTGAACGTTGGGGTGGGAGGAGAACCGGTCCCTAACAATGCTGATCATGTTCTCTGCGACATCAACGGCGTGGATCTCAGGCTGGATACCCGAGTTAACGATGATATCAGTGACGACGCCGGTGCCGCATGCATTGTCGAGAATCTTGGACTGAGACGTCAGAGGCTTCAGGTTTGCAATGGAGGAGATGGCATGCTGGGCAAGTTCACGGGTAGCTCCGCCAGTGGCAGCTTCGTATTTGCTTGCAGTTTTGTTGAAGTGGTCGACGTTAGTTGACTTGGGAGTGGACGACATAGTTGCAGAGCTGATAGTTGGAAACATAGGTTTAAGGAAGAACTATTGCAGTATTGTGACAGGTCCGCAGACTTATAGTTCGTAATATTATGGTTGTCGCAGTAATGAGATAATGATGTACGGAAGTCGGAACAACTGTTTTATCAGCATTCCGGGGGGTTTGCAATTACACCTAACCTGAATAGGTTAACGAGTTGAGCACTCATCTACAATAGGTATAGACTCTGCCGAGTTGCCCCACTACAGACTTGCAAGTAGCGAAACCCTCCGCGGGAGTTTATGCCAAATCTTACGGAGCTCCGAGTCTTTTAGAGCTATCTGAAGAAGCGATTCGCCGGCAAGATAACATTCCCCATGCGGACGCTCCATTGACGTGGGATACTTGAAGGTTTTAAATGCGGTATTTGAAGTCGAAGACCGAAGTCTAACACTTTCACTATACGCAAAGCTGGTTTTCTATAAAAAATGCAGGGCACAAAGATGAACCTTATTATCGCATTGACGTTGGAGCCAGACTTATTAGCTTTTCTCACTACCGCTGCCAACGCCAATCCTCAAAGGCGCGAAGTTCTCTGGCAGTAATGGACTTGTAACCTCTGAATCGTGAGCTGACTTCATCGGGAAATACAAAATCTACAGCACCCGAACAACAAAGGCAGGCTTTCCCAGTTATATCGTATTAATTTTGATCCTCACGTTCGAGCTGTAGCTGTTGAACATTTGCATTATTAATCTAGTCTACTTGTAAATCCCCACTGCACGTTGTAGGCTAAGACAAAAAAAAGACAAACGGTCATCATGTCAAATCAGCTCATTTGCAAGGGTATCACAGCTGGTCGCCTTACACTAAGAACTGCAACCGTGGAGAAGCGAGTTAGGCCAAATCGGGCAAAACGGTCATCACAATTGAAGATAGCATCTAGAAAACTCGCCAGTTTTGTTTAAAAAACGGCGTTAGGTGTTTATTCGAGCCATATCGCCGTGAGTAGCTTGCGATGGTCAGTTTGATTTGTAACTTAAACAATGCTACTGTGCGACATACGTGTGGAATTCTTGAGAGTCATTCAACTATATAAGTCTCTCCAGATCCCACCTGAACTCGAAAGCTACAGATCAACACATCACAACATCTCACAACTACTTAAATATACCATTTTCTCAAAGCCCTCTTCAACATCATCATGTCTCGCTACACTGAAGCCCACGCCGAGCCAAAAGGCCCTGGCGACGCTCGTCCAACAGCCATGCAAATCATCAAAGACGAAGCCGCCGAAGGTACTCTCAAGGGCCAATTCGCTGTTATAACTGGCGTCTCCTCCGGACTTGGTATCGAAACCACTCGTGCTTTGGCTAGCACTGGTGCGTTCCTCTTCCTTACTGCCCGGGACATTCCTAAAGCTGAGACGGCTCTGGCTGGTATCTTTGACCCATCCTCTATGGAAATCATTCAAATGGACCAAACCAGTTTCGAGTCTATCCGCAATGCCGCCACTGCTATCCTCGCAAAGACCTCCAAGATTCATCTCCTTATCAACAACGCTGGTGTCATGAGCATTCCCGACCGCCGTCTTACTGCAGATGGCCATGAACTCCAGTTCGGTACCAACCATCTCTCGCATTTCCTCTTCTACAAGCTTCTGGAACCTGCTCTTCTGTCCTCAGCTTCAACTATCCCGTCCCGCGTCGTCAATCTTTCATCTTCAGGCCATAACTTTTATGCACTCAATGACTCGGACAATTATGACTTCCAGAAGGGCGGCTATGTGCCTCAAGTTGCATATGCTCAATCCAAAACGGCTAATATTTATATGGCCAACGAGATTGAGCGAAGACATGGATCCAAGGGTCTGCACGGCTTCAGTTTGCATCCGGGTATCATCAGTACCGGACTGGCCCGTCACATGCCCCCAGATGCATTCGCTGGGATGGAATGGATCCACCCTATCATGAAGAATGTTGAGCAGGGTGCCGCAACAACTGTTTGGGCAGCTGTTAGCAAGGAACTAGATAACAAAGGTGGTTTGTACCTTTCAGAGTGTTCTATTGCGAAGCCGCATGAGGAAGGCAAAGACAAGATCTCGTCATCTGGGTATGCTCCACATGCTTATGATGTCGAGGCGGCTAAGAAGCTGTGGGATGACTCTCTCAAGCTTGTTGGATTGACCGAAGAGTAGAGAGCTTAGAACGGTCTCAATAGGATTAACAATAGTTTACCGGTCTACATATTATTATCCCAAAGACAAAACAACAAGTTTGTACTCATATAGCAACAAGTAGATTGATTTCTTAATGATGAAGCGAAGTCACTCTATCTCGCTACATAGCCTTCGATTACCAGCCAGCAACAAATCTGTGACTGGAAAGAGTTGCAAGGGCTCTTCTCCTCTTATTGATCTCCAACGATTTGTAGAATCTATCAAATCATAACATCCCTCTACAGCCCACGACCATTTATAAAGAAAACCAGGCGTTGCCTCCCAACTGCGCATATCATGCGGCTCGCCCCAAACAACCAGGCCGTTGCGATGGGCCATAATTCCATCCTCAGTAGGCATGGTTTTAGGGTTAGAGACTGTTACGGCATGAGGCATACCACGTCGGTCCTCAGTTGGTATGTGACTCAGAAGCTCGCCAATGAGATCTTGCAGGAGCTCCCAGTGATCGAACATTCCTTGATTCAAGATGAGATTGTCGCGGATACGTGGAAATGGAAACAAATTAACCCAAATGTGGTGCATAGTGGTTTGTTGGAGAAACGTCGGTGCTAGCGAAGGGGGTATATTGGGGTTTAATGGGAAAACCATTGTGTCATCGCGGTAGGGGCCGCTAAGAGGGCATGTAGTTGGGGAGGAAGGCTTGTCTGTCCAGCCAGTGAGAAGAATATTGAGAGTGCGCTTATTAGACACGAATGCGCGGAAGACGTTGTATTGGACGAGATGGATGAGGTGATCGGTTGAGAGAGGGAAAATAAAGGGTGGAGGGGCTATAGGGCGATCTGATGCTTCAATGGCTTTGCGAGTCAAGGCAGTGGAATCATCTTGACTAAACTCGTCAAGGCGACACCGTGTAACCTGAAATGACTGCAAAGTTTGACTAGACGTTTGGTATTTTTCTCTCATTCGACGTCCTTGATAACATTTAGTTTGTGATCTTCCAGATGAGTGGAGGGAACTTACGGCGTTCTCTTTGGTTCTTCCGATTCTGTAGCGTTCTGCGCTGCTGCTTGCTGATGTCGGCTTTTCCACTACTGTTTTCATCGCCCAGCCCTATTAACATGGTGATTGATTGTTTCATTATGCAACTGTACTAATGTGGTCATTAACTTGCTGTGTAGAAATAAAGGAGAAGGTTGTTTGACTGAAAAGTTGGTCAAATAATGCTGCTAGGATCTCACTAGCAGATTAAACTGCACGTGAACAGGGATGTAAATCATTTGTGGAGCATGGATGACTTGAACTAAACGTAAAGAGGAAAAAGTGTCATCAAGTCTAAAAGCAATACTAACTGCATACAGAATAGCGAGGTACATTGAAATCTTAAAAGTCTCAGCAACACTAAATATGACATTTTGAGGGGAAAGAAACGTACTTATGTATTCCGACGGAACATTCGCGCAATGAAATCTCTGACCTTGGTCTTCTTCTGGCTTCTGGTGGTAGGTCTGGTGTTTCTCTGATCATCATTTCCCATGACTTCTGTATACGAAGGGGGTGAAATTTGTCTGGATCGATCAATTCGTGGCCTGGTGAAACTGCAGCCGTGACAATTGCATCCTCTTGGGTTCGAGGAATTGAAGGCAGAAGCAGTCTGTAAATCGATATAACGATCCATTTTCTTGAGTATTGACAAGTTGCAGTAATAGATAGGTATCTAGATTTAAGTAGCTACTAGTTAAAATTGAGTGAAGAAATTGTATCTAATAAATTAACAAACTGTAGGGTAGACAAAGGAAGGTAGTTGAGCTCGGTGAAATGTTGTCACCGAGACATTCGCCGAAAAAGTGACGTACTCAGGAGACTTTCGCCGATTCCACCAAAGAAGCAGGATTAAAGTGCCGCTTCGACATGGGCCGGCAGCGAAAAGACATCAGAAAGACCAGCGGCAAAATATCCATCAATTCGCGCCAACGTCAGTAGCAACAGTGGAGAGACTTTGCTTTGGTCTCTCACAATCTGACGCCAAGTCATCAGCATCTCCTTGGATCTCGCTCCCGCTTCCTGTGTAGGTGATTGGATAAAAACAACCAGGGCAAAACTTGACATGACGGCGAAACAAAGATTTGACCCTGGATAAATGTTAGTACTAATAGTCTTGGCAAGAAGGAAAATATCTATTACTCACAAGAATACCAAAACTCATGGAAACGAGTAGGTGATAGATTTTTAACCAGACTTGACAGGCTCGTAGACCATGCCAATGAAGACTGATGTAGGTTCTGAATGACTGCATGATGTGATCCATTGCCATCGCTGGAGTTCATTAGTGGTAACTCGAGATGCGAAAGATCTGGCAAGTCCCAGCAGAGGTTCTCTATGTCTTGTGATTGGAGCTCCATGAACAGAGACGCTTCGGCAAGTTGTTGATCATCGACAATACGTGGCGGTACAGCTGATGGCACGATGGGTCGTAGAAGTGCTCTCCATACATACGTGACCAAGGTTGCATGTGCGACGAGTATTGTTGCCGGATATGATGCTCTCTCGTTGAGCATACCGCTGTTACTTGTTATTGTCGGTGACTCTGGGCTTAGCACCGAAGCACGCCAAGAGGTCAGCTGCTCGAATATGGGCTGTGCTGTTTGGATAGAGAGCGACAAATTCTCAGAAAGTTTCTGTGAAGCCTTTAATGAGCTGCTAGAAAATCAGTTTATCACGTCGGAACACAAAAGTAGTGAATGACGTACTAGAAAGAAGACTGCACCGAGTGTGCAATTACAGAGAGACGAGCCATGTCCCGAAACGGCTTTGTCAACTCAGTGTGCGCCGTATCCGTACACGGAACACTAATAGGGATGGCAAAATCATTGTCATCCAACTCGCCAACGTCCCACTCGTCTTCAGAAATGTATGGCGGACGACCCATGATTAATGATAACCAGCTGTCCTCGATATATAAAGCCCACCACAGACGGGCACGCAGCTCTTTTTCTTCAGCAGGGATGGCACACATACGAGTCTCAAGATGTAAGCCCAGGTTCTGTGCTATCCCTACCAGAGTACCCAGCCAAGTCCATTTGAAACCATCTGGTACAGTGGTGAATGTGTCACTCCCAGTTCTATGGAGGTACATGAGACCTGCTTGCAAAACACTGAGATCTGGGTTGTGAAGCCGTTCTTGCAGGCCTTCATGTACGATATGCCAAACTTCTGCGCCGGGTAATTGATGGTGCATTTCGATAATGGAGAGGTGCTCGTCATTCCGGGCGAAAGGTAACGCAAGACCATATATAGCACCGAGTAAATGGCAAGGAACATGTTCGAGGGCATCGGGCTCAGGAAGTGGGTTATCCAGTAATTCCTGGGTAAAGTAAGTTGAAGATATGATAGGGAATAGTGGGTAGATATGTTTATAGAACCTAGCGGATTGAGTCAATATTTATTCTTGCAGTCATCACAACAGTTCAACTTACAGCTTGACAAGCCTAATGCCCCAGGATGCTGGAATAAGCTCATTCAACCTGGATCTCAAAGATATGGTCTTTTCGAATGTTGCATCATTCGTCGACTTTGGAGTCACGATAAAGTGTACAGGAATTTTCTGCCGGGTTGGAACTCCACCAATGTTTCTGAACTGCAGACCGTAGAAGCTTCTAAGCCCGTACTCATCGAACTGGCAGTGACGCAATAACCAGGGATCAGACTCAGACGAGGCTCCCAGAAGGATTGATGTCTGTCCCTGTATATCATCCAGCGACTTTGAGAATTGTAACTGCGTTGTAGTGGCGACACTACCAAGTGTTGGTGCTTGATGATATGGAACGTCGCTCTCAGGTGGGAATACTGTAGGAGTGGCCGTGAAGATCGTTGGTTCATTAGAAGTTGAGCGCTGTTCGGCAGCAACTTGTCCTATACCAAAAGTGCTGTCAAGACCCAAGGTATCATCATTGGATGTATGGTTGGCAACTGGCGAATGAGCACTGCTAGAGCCAGATCTAGCCCTGCTCTGTCGTGTCGTGCGTCTCGATCGTCCCACGAAAGTACACGGAGTCTGAGACTGAGCGCAGCGACCGCATTGCGGCTTGCCATCCTCAATTTGACATCGGACTTTGCGCGCACGACATTGGTCACAAGGTCGACGTCTGTTGTGCAGTCGATAGGTGCGTGTACCAGGCTCATTGTGAGCAGCGCTTTCGTCTACTTCGCTATTGTCCATTCCGAGCGTTGAGACTTGAGAAAGCATAAAATGAGTCAGATATTCAGGTTCATGGACGACAGATTTTGATTGCATAATTGAAAACTTAAAATTTTACAGTACTGACTCATAGTCAACACTGCTTATGACGTAACAAGTTTATGTCTTGTTGGAATTAGTAGCAGCTATTTTACTAGAAGAAAGCATACTAAAGAGGTTTTTATGAGTCTTGAATTTGCTATCTACTTGAGGTGGATCAGTCGGAGCAGAAGAGATAAGAACTTCAATAAGATAAGCCTGGCCGAGTTATTCTGGGCAGGGATAATCCTACATTTCATTTGCTGGCACCTGTTTTGACATTTCTTTGCCAAGCGAGCCGCTACTCCGCAAAAGGTCTAACTAATAGTTTCCAAGACCACTAATCTCAAGGAAGAAGCTCTCTTGCTTCGATACCATCAAGTCGAAACATGTTGCCGAGAGTCAGCTCTTAAATACGATATGACTAAATTCATATACCAAATCCAGGACAACTGGTGAGCTAGGTGTGGCTGCGTAGATGCCTAGTACAAGAACGACTGCCTAGTCATAGGAAGAGAGCTCGCCGGCTCGGACTTTAAGGCCATTCCATCGCAAGTGACGGCCTGTAGAGGGATCAGGAATTAGCGCAAGTCAACATCATCGTGGAACAAAACACTTACCAAAGTCTTGGGATCAACTTCAACCTGCGGTGTAGCACTGTTGAACTTGAGATCGCTCTTCTTTACTGTTCGACAGTTCTTGACAACCTCAATCTGCTTTTTGAGATTGTACAAATGAACGTCTCCGCCTTGTGAAGCGCTTGCTTGAGAGACAAACATGACGCTCGACTCGGGATGGAGGGCCTGGTATTTAGGTTAGAAATGAATCGTTTAATGATTATAACACAGTACTCACTCCATACATAGGTCGGCCAATCAATGGTTCGACATCTGCGACACTGCGAAAAGTTAGAATTCTTCCATGATGAGAAATAATGAAACCTTACGCTCCGTTGGGATCGCCCTGGATGAGAATATCAGTAACCGTGTTTAAAAATCGGGACAAGTGAGCTTACCATCTGTGCATACGTAATGAAACCCTTCTTCAGAACCTGGAATGGCTTCGCTCCGAACTCGATAGGGTCCCAAATGACCAAGTCTGCCAATTTCCCTACTTCAACACTACCAACAGCATGACTGATTCCTTGCGTAATGGCAGGATTTATGGTATACTTGCTGATGTACCGCTTAACTCGGAAGTTGTCAGCACTAGTATCCTTATCCTCCGCCAGAGCTCCGCGTTGGAGCTTGTTCTTATGTGCTGCCCTCCAAGTACACATCAGCACCTCTGCTGATCGACCCATGGCTTGAGAGTCCGATGACATGATACTAATCGCTCCAATATCATGGAGAATATCTTCAGCCGAGATAGTCTCCTCCCGGATACGGTTCTTGAGAAATGAGGCATCGTCGGGGTTATCCTTCGACAGACGGTGGCAGTTAGCGGCCATGTCGATGTGCTCGTCAATCGTGTTCGTGGTGAAAGGCATCGTGGGCGACGTGCTGCTAGGGAGCACGTTGGGATATCCGACAAGCTTGATGACATCGGGGGCATGCCCGCCACCTGCACCTTCGACATGGTACACGTGAATGCTACGGCCTCTGAAGATTGCGGCTGTATGTTCGAGAAAGCCCGCTTCGTTGAGACCATCGGTGTGGATATGGCATTGGATGTCCTGTTCTTCGCAGACACTGTAATTATGAAGTAAGCTTGGTACATTCCATATTGGGATGAGTAACTCACCTCAGACAGTTTTCGATCGTGGAAGGTGTGCATCCAAAATCTTCATGTAGCTTCAGGGCAATAACACCCGCTTTGATCTGATCAAGGAGACCGACCTTTTCGGAGTCGCTGCCCTTTCCAACAAGGCCAAAGTTGACAGGTAGCTGATCGCATGCTTGCATCATTTGTCGGATGTACTTCTTGCTCGCTGTGCCGTTGACAGCTGTAGAAGAGGTACTGTTTCTGTCAGTACAACTATCGAATTAGGGCCGAGAGGCTAACACGTACCTTGGGCCGGTACCGCCTCCAAAGAGAGTCGTTATACCCGATGAAATGGCTTCGAATGCCTGCTGGGGACAAATGTTGTGGACATGAGTATCAACTCCGCCAGCAGTAACAATCATACCACCAGCGTCGATGATATCCGTGTTTGATCCAATCACCATGTTCTCAGAAACACCATCCATCGTGTTTGGGTTACCAGCTTTTCCAATGCCAATAATGGTACCGTCCTTGATACCAATGTCAGCCTTGAAGATACCAGTCCAATCGATGATGACCGCATTAATGATAGCCAAGTCCAGACAATCCGCATCGGCGCAGCCGCTTGCAGCTCCCATGCCATCACGAATGGTCTTGCCGCAACCCAATGTGCACTCATCGCCATAGAAAGTGCAGTCCTTTTCAATCTTGACCCAAAGGTCGGTAGACCCAAGACGAATCAGATCGCCTGTCGTAGGGCCATAAGAAGAGGCATACTTCTCTCTGCTAATTGAGCACGGTTGAATAGCCTTTTTCTCCTCTAGCGTTTCAGACGAGTGTAGGTAACCCGCCTGTTGCATTTGCTGCAGGATCTTCTGGACGCTGTTACGGTTGACTGGACCCTTGGCAAGACCAGTACCACCTTGGATGACCTGTGAGCCTCCAATCTGCACCAGCGTGACAGACTTTGGTTCATTGGGTTCGAAGCGCAAAAACTCTCCGGCTGGGACATCGAGATGATAGCCATAGGCCTTTTCGCGGTCAAAGTCGAGATCGGGGTTTACTTCCATGAAGTGAAAATGAGATCCTACCTGAGTAGCTAGTCAGTTCCACGGTTCAGCTTGCTCTGATATATGACTTACATGAACAGCTCGAGTTCCTTTGTTCGTGACAGTGAGTCTCACTCTGTCACGTCCCTCATTGAGGATAATATCTCCGGTTTCAGCTGGCCGAACGGCACCTGGCATCGCCAAAGGATGAAAGTCTGTCTCATTGACAGCGGGAAACAGATCCTCAGAAGGAACTGGAAGGAAGCTTCCATAGAATGCCAACTTCAAGTCACCATCGTCAGTGCAGATTGGATTATGGATAGTAACCAAATGAGTTCCTGTCTCAAAAGTTCCTTCAACCTGCATTTGTTTGAGCGTAGCGACGACAGATGGATGAACATGTCTTCGACCCAGAATACCTTTGCCGAGTTTCATAAGATCAGCGACAGAGTAATTTTCATTGTGGATGATCTGATCAAGTTAGGAACAAGGACAGCCGGTATTTCAGGGATGGAATATACCTCTTGAAGGACTGTAGAGATAAGAGCCTAGACAAGTTAGCTTTCATCCACATTTGCCATTGAGAATTTGACTTACACTAGACTCTAGATGGTTCAGCTTCTTTCCATGAGCCAGTCTCTTCTGCGCAAGATGACCGGCCTGAGACAAAGCAAGTTTCTCGATCTTACAAGGGGTCAGTGTCAATTACGTCCAGGGTCTAAGGTGTTCCGTACCTCGCGGGGTGTGTAATGCATGCTTGCAGATTTATCGGACGTAGGGATTTTGTGTAAGAGGTAGACCTTCAAGATAAGTATTTTAAAACCTCGGGTGTTATTAATGCATCAGCCTGGAAGACTCCGGTCTTTATATCAGTCGTATATACCAGTTTCAACATGATACGGATGAATTGATGATGAAATTAATGATTGCATATTCGGCGAAATGAAAGTCGTTCTTGAGAGACTTGTCGCTATCTCAGGTAAAATTGTGGCGACTGTCTGGGGTTCGGGGGCAACTAACAGATAAGACTTTCGGCGAAATGGCGCCGAAATCAAGATGAGTGCACTACCCGTACCTAATTCGGCCACCATTCAATGTCTACTGTGATGCCGAACAGTCCCGAACAGAGCCCCGCTGTTGAGCTACCGGCCAATTTGTACTACAATTTGCTGGACGAAAGATTGTAGAATTCACTCGGTCGAGACAGTGATTTATCCAAAACAACTAGTATGAGATCTATAATTAAACTAATGCGACTGAAAGTCTGCAAGAAAGAGAAAGAGAAGGCGAAAGAAAAAGAAATAACAGGGCACACCATTCCGTCTAGTCTAATATTGTCATCCACCCATTCCATTCTAAAGAAATCCACTCTAAGACTCCGCCTTCTTAGTAGCCTTGGTTCTGAGCTTCATCATGAGATAGACAAGCCCATAGATACCAATCACAAATACAACAACAATACCCGCATTCCTCCATCCATAGTATTCTTCCTTGAGGTTCAGTGTTCGAAGGTAATCCTCACCCAGTGTGTATTGACAAACTTGACAAGAGCTTGTCGCATCTGGGTTGAGAAGGTTGGTAGCTTTACCCATACCAGTTTGGTATTCGGAAAGGTAATCGGCGCAGGTGGTGTTGGAAGGAGGGTCGAATACGGCAAGCTCGTCGGGTTTGCAGTGGACTGGCTTGTCCCAGGTTGTGAACACAAGAAGCGAGCTCATAAGGTAGTTGAAAGGATCGATGTAGTAAATCCTATAGCATGATGGTTAGTCAAGGATGTCAAGATACCATAAGGTAGTCTGTCACTTACCAGTATCGCCAGAATGGTACGATCTGACTATAAGGTATCATAACGCCGCAGAACGAGACGAGAGTGGTGATCACCAGAGGATTAACGAGCGATGCAAAGACGGCATTGGGAGTATACGCTGCAATCATCTGACCGATGCCAGTATACAAGCCTTCGTACATGACCTAGAAACTCGTTAGCCCTGCCAAGACTATGCCGGTTGCGAATGGGGACTTACCACGACAAAGAACACACTGCCTGCATGGCCAGCACCAGTGGGCAGCCCAGCAGTGAAATACCAACAAACATAATACAATAGGGCACACACGAGCAAATACGGGATCTCTGAGACGATAAGACCAGTAACAAAGGGTGCCCAGTGATACATCTTGCTCTTCTTCTCTCTCGCCTCATAGATATCCCTTCGATCAATAAACAGAGGCTGCAACTGCGCGATGATACCCGGCGCGATAAAGATAAAGTTGAACACTGTAAACAGGTTCTGCTGAAGATCCGTAAGACTGTCACCAATCTGCCAGAAAGTAAACCCGTTGAGAAGCGCAAGACTGACATGCATGGCGAATTTGTTGTCGATGTACTCTGTGTTTCGGAAGAGAGAGACGTTCATTCGATGCGTTACAAGCTTGACCTGCGTCCACATCGAAGCTGCGAATTCATTCCCGTCGTCCTTGGTGCTTGATGGTTGAGATGCAGCCACTTCAATCATGTGATCCAAGTCTTTTGTGAGCTGATCGTGTTCTGGCGACTGTAGCCAAACCTGGTTCCAATTTGTATCTTTGTACGGTCCACCTTCACCTGATACAACGTCGATCATGTGTTCGGCGGGATTAGCTTCTGGTGGGCATGGCGCTCCGTAACGGCCAAAGTACTCCTTCACAGTAGCAGCGTTGTCGCCGATATCACCAAAATAAACAGTCTTTCCGCCTTTGGTAAGAAGCAATAGGACGTCGAATTGGGCAAACAACTGTGCAGATGGCTGGTGGATAGTCACAAGAATAGCCTGTCCAGCTGCTGAAAGCTTTCGAAGGAAGCGAACTGTGTTGTAAGCAGCCTGCCCATCGAGACCAGAGGTAGGCTCGTCGAGAAAGATAAGAATGCTAGGCTTTGCAACCAACTCAACAGCAATAGTGAGACGTTTTCGCTGTTCAATCGATAAGCCATTTCCAGGACGACCGACAAGCGTATGTTCGAGATCGTTCAGCTCCAAGAGGTCAACGATGGTATCAACATAGCGCAGCTTTTCTTCAGTGGATACATCGCGAGGCTGGCGTAGTAGGGCAGAGAATTCGAGGGCCTCGCGAACGGTTGCCAGAGGTTCATGGATATCCAATTGCTCGACATACCCAGCTGATCGTTGGAAAGAGATAGGAATAGGTCGTCCGTCAACTAACACTGATCCATGTATTGTTCCTTCTGTTTTGCGTTGCGCGAGGACGTCGAGGAGTGTTGTTTTGCCGGCACCTGAAGAACCCATTAAAGCGCCAAGCATACCGGGCTTCACGTAGCCTTGAACGTCATCGAGGAGGACACGGTCACCGTCCGACGTTTTGACAGTGTACGTCAGATTTTTCCAGGTAAAGATGCTCTTGTTGCGCATGAGGTTCCCATCGACTTCACCGTCAGAAGCTCCGTTTCCATTCTCAGCGCGCGTCTTCTCAGTGGGAGTCTCGCTGTCTTTGGATGGAAGAAGGTGTTTGGACTTGTGCTGTTGTTCTCGAGGAATGAGGAGGTTTCGACTACCTTCGCCGACTTGCTTCCATCGCGAGGTGAAGAAGATAGTGAGACCAACGTAAAGAACCCACCAGGCGCAGTTGATGCCAAAGTTACGCCAGATATGGCTGTGACTGAATGACATGTGCGAGAGGTAGGCATCGCCCGTGACAAATGCAGCACCGGGTTCAGCACCTCCAACGCCAGCGCATGCCTGACCCCCGTTTCCTCCGACATATCCGGGACCGTTGGGAACAAGATACGGACCAACACAAGGAATCTCTTGGTTGTGAAACTCATTTCCGAGAAGCGCTTCAAACCCATAAGCCATGGGATTGATCCAAAAGATCCAAGATAGCCAGGGATGCATCTCGGGCTTGATGATCATGTATCCCATGTATACGAACAACGCCACGATAGAGAGACCAGAGACCTTTGTAGCAGCATCAAAGGTTGGGAATGCAGCGCCTATGAAGCGGAAGAAGGCCGTCATGGTCAGAGCAGTGATATAGTTGGTGGCGAGGTATGTGAAGAATGCACCGGCTGTAGTCTTGAGACCAACGAGGAAGTAAAGAACTAGACCGAACTGGATGACTTGAAAGGCCAAAATGGGTAAGTCGGCAACTACCTGTGCGATACAAACAGCCGCGGGATCGTAGAGTGCAAACGATCGATGTTTCGCGAGGATAGGTCGTCCTGTAAAAGAATCCGTAACTTCAGACAACGCCAACAGGGCATTGTACAGAATGGAGAAGAACAAAGCACCGCCTTTCAGGAAAAGACCAGCTGAGTTATCGGGCGCAGAGTAGAAGAGGGATCCACCGAGAAAGGCCTGGATCAGAGTCGCGCCTTGTTTCATGAAGAGTGTTGACTTGTCACCCCACATGATCTGATACTGTCTCGTAACAGCTGCTTGGACTTGCTTGGCCAGATTCGCGGTGGTTGCAGAGTTTGCAGGTACAAACTTCTGCTTCTCGCGGGATACCATGTCTTTAAAGACGGCTGTGTTCTCGGCTGCTTCAACACTGATTGGATATGCCTGACATTCCTCAATCATTCTTGCTTTGATGGCAGACTTATCGTAAGAAGCACGAACACCATCTGCATCACGGGGGAAGGTATTCTCGTACCCCGGCGCAACACGCCTCTCTGTCGGAACAGTAACACCAGTCAAAAAGTCTCCTCTGTTCGATCCCGAATCTCTAACAAAGCCAAGATCTTCCATGAACGGAACAGCATCTCTCTGCGGGCCGTAAAAGATCTGCTTCCCCTCATCAAGAACAAGGACTTTATCAAAGTGTTCATAGATTCCATTTCCAGCTTGGTACAGCGTCACAATTGTTGTAAGGCCAAGAATGTCAGTCATAGCTCGAATAGCTCTGACCCATTCCAGTGCAGTACTGGCATCAAGACCGCGAGTAGAATTATCCCAGCAAAAGACACTGGCTCTCGTAGTAAGACACTCGACAATGGATACACGTTTGCGTTCGCCGCCGGAAACACCGCGGATGAAAGCATCGCCGACTTTAGTCTTCTTCGTATGGGAGATATTGACGGATCGGAGGAGGAAGTCTTTGTAGAATTGAGCGTATTCTTCCTGGGTCTTGATACCGGGGGGCAGATGGAAGGGGACTTTCATCCGTGACGCGAAATCGACAGTTGCTTCGACTGTCAAACTGGGGAAGAAAATCTCCTCTTCGGTGTTCATGATGATTTGTCCTCGATAGGCTTTCGCTTCTTCAGCAGACATGTTGCCGAAATGAACATCGCCCGAAACCTCTTCGTAACCCCGTCTGTTATTCGCGAGGACGCTCAAGAGTGTAGTGCATCCACTCCCGGGCCGTCCAAGAACAAGCAGCATTTCACCAGGTTTGACACAACCGTGCGAACCATCGATGATGGTCTTCATTGGAACATCTTTACTGCCCTTATGGAAAGGGTAGAATTGGGAGACGACGTTTTCATTAAACGCTGCGTCGCTGCCTATGCCTTTGACAGTGAGGTTTTGCCAGGTAACGCCCAGTTTGCGAGGCTTGTAACCAACTTCTTCGTCTCGATCGCGTATGGCTTGGAGTTCGGGGGCGAGATGCCATTCTGTTGTCGTGGTTGTCTTTTCGAGTTGGGGTTTGTCGATGGGTGATGGCGGAGGTTGCTCCGTGATGGATGAATTACCGCTCATCTTTGCGGTTGAAAATTAAACAAACGAAATAGCGATGATTAGACACTGATACAAGTCAATTGAGTAATAAAGAGCGATAATGAACGAAAGATGAACAAGACATTATAGGGAGACGATTGCTTTCATTTACACCAGCGCAAAAGTCAACACAACCTCTCCTTATCAGACATCAAGGCGTCATAATGTTCAATTACTAAAGCACCTCGAAACCCTCCGGAATTGGATACAGAGATTTAAGGTATGCATGTATTCATCAGCATGGTAGTGAAAAAACCCTGCGCTACCTATCAAGAGCGAGGAGTCCGGCAATCTCAAAAGCTAAACCCATTTGGGGCCAAACAAACGAGTCCGAAGCTGAAATGCGAGATCGGGGCAACCAATGTAATCACGGCAGTTGTCTCCAATCGGAAGAGTTAGCAAAAGTGGATGACAAGGGGTCGGGGCGAATACTAATCAACAATTACCAAAACGGACTAGCCATCGAAACCTTCCGCGGAGGGTTTCGTATATAGAGGCGTTCTCGCACCAGGTCAACGGACTTTTGGTTCCTGCCCCCCTTCAATCCGAAAGTCCTGCATCTGATCTGTCGTGCTTGTGCATTTATCCACCGATCTACTACTCAGTTGATAATGGGTGTCAGCGCACCCCATCCGTCCCAGCGACGCTTCTCCTGCGACGTCTGCAGAAAGAGCAAATCCCGATGTCAGCGAATAAAACCTACCGATGAGAAATGTGCGAGATGTACCATGATGGGCCTTCAGTGTGCCATAGGGCAGCAAAAGGTACCAGGGCGACCGCGACGAAAGCAGCCTGCTAAAGCTTCAGCCCCGACCAACCAACGTTTGTATGCCGAGAAATCGACCCTACCACCATCTCCAATTCCACTGCAGCAGAAGCCTCTTTCTACCGACGAGTGGAGTCCATTTGATTGGACTGGGATGTTGTATCCTAGCCCTTTCACTCCTGGGATGCCTCAAGATGAAAATCCGGCATCATGGGGTATGGGATTCATCGACGTCTTTCATCAGTCAAATAGCTCGTGGACTACAAGCGACGATATGGAATACATTACGCCATTCTCTACCGATATAAACGCAATCACAAATATCTACACAACCGACATGTCCCCAGGTCCAGCATTACCATTAGCAGTCAACGATGACTTCGCCGTTCTGGGCAATTGCTTAAATACACAACACCCACGTATCACCGAATCTGGAGATTCCATGACTGACTTGTCCACAATAAACCTCGGCCTACACGTGCGTCTCGAAGCGATAAAGAAGAACAAAAAAACACTCAATTTTGACATGATGATCGATCAACACGGTCCATTATTTATAGACAATATTACCTTGGCAGACTATATCATCAAAGTCTCTCAAGAGTTTTTGTTCATCTTGATAAAGCTTTACGATACACAGCACTGCCCTGAACTGCTGTGCGACTCACAACCGATGGAGTTACTCTGTCCATGCCATCTATCGTCGCAGTTCCTAAAGCAGGCCAAGAATCTATTCCAGGTTTCGTTACCCAAGCCTACTGTCACTTCAGAACCACTACCTACCGCAATCACATTGATTATCACAAGTGTCTTCATCCAACTCTTCACCATTTACGAGCTTATCCTCAACCATATCACCACACGAGTCGAGCGAATCGTCGTTGAACGGGTTGAATTTGCTCCGACTGTTATAGTTTGTGGAAGGCAACTCGAAACACCCTGTACTTATGGCGTGATCTTTTGTGAAGTTTCGGTGAGTTTGACTGAGAGTATTGAGTGTGTCTTGGGTGTTGGGAGTGTCATAAAGGGTAAGGAAGTTGGACTGTTGTCGCCAAGGCAGGTTGCGGTACTTAGGGATGAACTCAATGAAAGACGCAGGGTCATTCCTGATCATGCCATGATGACACCTACCACGTTACGGAAGCTCTTTGGAAAGGTTGCAGATATACTCAGAAATATCAGATCATAGGCCTGGTCATCGTTTTAGAACACAGATGTATTATTAGTTTTGTTGTGCTCAATTGATCAATCCATTGCCGCACATACCTGCGGGATTCCAGGAAGAAGTTGCAGGTTCAGGGCCGTTCTTTCTTTTTTAAAAAAATTAAAAAGAAAATTAAAAACAGCCCCTTCCCCGGAAGATATATTACTATTCCACAGCTATATCCATTCTGGTTTGCATGAAGCTCAAGTCATTATACGAATGCTCTACCCTACAGCTTGATAATTAACCATTTGTAATACATCAAGCTTAATTGGCGTATTCCACACCAATCTCCATTAAAGTGACATGACCCCACATCGGTCTGCACACAAATTACCGCTAAAGAAGCAAATATCAACCTAAGAAGAAACATACGTCAAAGCAAAGCCGGAAACTTGTCACTATTATTACCGCCGGGCGCTTAATAAGGTACAATCTAAAATTACCACCAATCAAGTTTACGCCGCCATGGTCTTCCCTGGTACGCTCAGCCGGGGCTGTACCCGCTGCTTGAAGAGAAAAGTCAAGGTGTGTTGGTTGATGATCCATTCTTGTCGTCAGCGCACAGATCAATGCTGTTTAGCCTGATATTGCCCCCCCCTGCATGATACGATATTGACTTTCTTTTTCCCTGCCGTTAGTGCGATGGTAGACGTCCGGGATGTGAAAGATGCGAGCTCTACAGGGCACCTTGTCCTGGTTATCGTCGCCCGTTAGCTGTGCGACACTATAGAAAGCCTGGCTCTAGTCTTGAGCGCGACAGGCCTGGTGGTTCAAATAATGTGCACACGTTCGCGCTTGGCCAAGAGTCTACGGAGGATTATGCTGTAGGGGCAGAGACTTGGCAGCCTGTGTTTAAAAGCTCATCGGTGACTGTTCCCGTCCTCCGCCAACCACAGCCATCCCTTGAAGACGAGTCCTTGAATTTCTTCATACATGAGTACTGCGTCTACCCTGGCCCAGGGGTCCTGCGAGGCCATCTCGATTTCATTGAGAGTATGTACAGAGGGTCCGACCGTGCATCCTGCATACGCCCAGCAACCCTTGCTGTAGCCTACCTTTCACTTTCACGACACTATAAATCTTCAACGCTCTATCTTACAGCAAGGAAATATTATGGGGCGGCTTTGCAATCAGTTAACAGAGATCTTTCTGTTTCAAATAGACAAACCCTCAAGGAGGAGACACTGACATCTCTTATGCTCCTGGGTATTATTGAGGTAAGTCATTGACCCCCGTAATTTAGAAATGACTAACACTGCCTGTAGGATCTTGAATGCCAAGGTCAAGATATAAAAACTGTACATATGAAAGGTATAGCAGGTTTATTTGAACGCGTCGGCCAAAAAGTGCTGAGCAAAGTTTCATCTTCGCTATATGGTTGGATCTTTGTCCATTTAGTAAGTTAATGTTATTACGACGTCAATATAAGAAATATGCACTAACACAAAAACAAGCAAGTCCCATCGCTTATCTCTGAGCAGAAAATGGAATGTCTGGTTATCCCTGAAGCTCAGATGGATAAATCGAACCCTCTAATGCGCCTGGCCCTGGTTGTTGCACACTGTGGCGATTTTTACAGGGCAGCCAGGCCAGCCACAAGTTCAAATGCGCCACCAATCACTCCAGCCAAGCAGCGCATCATGCTAGTAAAGCTTCTCCAAACGGGCTTGGCGATAGCAAAGCAACTCCAGTTAGCCGAGAAAGAGACGATGCCACCATCGCTTAACCAGCAACAAAAGACTAGCAAACCCTTAGTCACTTCTGGGAGTCCACCTCTTGCTGCTTTTGATTCACAGTGGACAGCTTGCACGTGGTGCTTCTTTTCGTCATGTCTGGTCATCTTCTTCACAATGCTATATAAATGCGCGTTTACGCTGATGGCACTTAGCCCATTGGACGAACAAGAAGAGCAGCTGGCTGGAACTGGACTCGCTGTTGCTGACGCGGCACTCAAGAAGACGATTCACGTCTTCTGCAGCGCGCTGCCCTATGTTTTTGGTGAGGTTGATGCGAGAGGCAAGCGTCTCGCCGTACCGCGACGGCAGATAGCCATTATGTATCATATGGTATGGCCTCTTGCTGTTGCCATTGCAAGCATACATAGTACTCCTCGGCAGGTAGGAGTCTGCCAGATGAGGCTCGATATGATTCGAGAGATTTACGGTATAAAGCTTGCTTGGTATGCTACTGACCTGGCACGCGATTTGACGGCATAGGAACATATTGGTGTATAGTGTTATTAGAATATACATACAGACTCTAATGGCTATACCGGCAGTTTTAATCCAGGCTTATCCAAACTTGGGATTTAATTTGTCAATAACACTTGAAAGCGACCGAGACAAGATCCCAGAACGGATCCTGGTGGCGTTATTTGTAACATTGGACTTATTTGTGATAGCAGTTCATTGCGAGTCCAGATGGTGTCCTCTACTGGGCTTTGCAAACACCGCTGACGCAAGTCAGAGATGCTTGGCAGGGAACACTTGAGCTACAGGACCAGCCCTCACAACTAAGATATATTAGCTTCAAGCCATCCGAATTTCGATCATTAACTCACCCCCAGTTACAGGCCTTGTCGCTACAGGTCCCATCTGGGCTCAAGCAGGTCAGAGGAGCTTGACAGGGAACAGTTGCGCTGCAGGACCAACCAGCACAACTATCATATGTTAGCATCATTCAAGTCATCCGGCATTTCGATCATTAACTCACCCCCAGTTACAAGCCTTGTCGCTGCAGATACCATCAGGACTCAGACAGGTCAGTCCGGCATTGCAAACGGTAGTTCTGCCGTCACATTTAGCGCCCAGACAACCCGCGCAAGCTCCCGAAGAAGCGGTGGGCTGGGGCGTAGAGCCAGAAGCAGTAGGCTTGGGTGCAGAGCCAGCAGCAGTGGGCCACGATGCACCATCTGCCGCATACTGAGTGTTTACGTTTCCAGTCAATTCCCATTTCACATTCTTGATAACGTCGTTCTTGTTCCCATTCGGGTTACCGTGGATGGCTGAGTACGCGTCGATCATAATATCGATAGAGGCAGGAGTCTAACACATGTCAGAATTTTCATGATGGAGGCCAAAGTATACTCACTCTAACCCAGGCGTCGTCGAAAGCGTCGCCAATGTACATGAGCTTGGATTTACCAGTGACGGGATCGGTGACTAAAGCCTCGAGGCCACAATACTTCCGAGTTTGTTCTCGCCATGCAGTTGGATTCGAATTATAAGTGGCTCCGCCCATCGCCTTTAAAGACTGAGAACAAAGTGTCAGCGAATTATTCAGTTCACGATTATCAGACTTTGATTTACTCACCACTGCAAACAAGGGATCGCTGTTCGAGTATTTGTATCCACACCAGCTAGTGCCGGTCGTAGAGTCGGCGGTCGCACTGGCACGGTACCAAGACCCGATTCCAGTCTGAGGACCAGAGAAGAAACCGGAAGGGACCGTGACGGGATAAATGCTTGCAGACGCGGGAACTGCAGCAATCGCCGCGACGAGCGAGATGATAGAGAGCGAAGGCATGGTTGTTTTGTAGCGATTGAAAGGTGACCTTGATGTTGCGATTGGTATCAGGATAGGCGGACGAGAACTTATATATTTTCTTTGACTGTGTCTACGACGTGCAGCTATCTCTTGCCGGAACCTCGGGGTTGTCTGTGATTGGAGATATGCAGGGGAGTCGGGCTGAGCGGCATCTGTACGATGGGAGTTACTATGGATCTGGCATAAGTAGACGATCCTCCTTATGAGAATACATGCCTTCAATACAACTAACTCGAGATATAGGAGAGTGAGCGCATCATCATGAAGGAGTGGAGCCTTGGAAGCCTCCTTAATAGATCCATAAAGAGCTATAGTACCATCGCATTACTAAGACGGAAATCCTAATCCCGTCTTCGGCTCATGTCGATCTCACAACGTCCTGCCAACTCAAGCTAGGTAAACCTGTAATCCTCGCAAATCTCTTACCACTAGCAGCCGGTAATAAATGGAATTGTAACCTTTACTACTCTTGACGCTATGGCCCCATGTTATCGTCGACCGGATTGCTTACCCGCGATGGCTTACCCGCGATTTTGAATGTCCAGCCCTTGTAGCCACTAGGCACACGTGGCAGAACAGCTAATGTTCCTCCAATAACAGCAAGGCCGAACCTTCCCTTTAAGTCCTTATGAGAAGCTATGTTGCCATTTGAAACATTTCGAAGAGGATTTGAAAACAATGGCCAGTCATCTTGCGGGACAACTTGAGTGTTGGGACCAAGGCTTTTGAGACAGCATTGAAATGAACTGCTGTTGTAAAAGAATAGAAAACAAGTCGATGGTGGTAAAAGCATGATTGGTTGAATCTAAATATTCAATGGAGAAAACCTTTGGGCGAAAAACCCCTCCTTGTCTCATGGCAAAATAAATTCCTCACTCAACATAATCCCGTTTTAACAAAGTAAACCACTATATACCGCTATCGGTAGATATTTGAGAGCACCCACGTATCATCAGCTTTATGAGATGCTCTTTGGTAATACTCACCCCGACTATGTTAGCCCACGTCTACGGATTATCAAGAGCATATGCCATGGCCTGGTAATACGAGGGTGGGACTAGAATGCTAATTTAGCGAAGGACTTGAGGTGAGACGTGGGGACATACAATGGAACTTTTGGGTAGCCAGCTTGAGTATAAAAGCATCTTTGCCTATACCTATATCTTTATTTCCATCACCGTCTCTCTCGGATGGTATGGGCTGGGGCTTGGAATTCTCGAAGATCTTGATGCCATTGTCGATATGCCAGAAGGGGCCTGTGTCGTCCAGGTACTTTAGTAACGAAGGGACTTGAGGGACTATGTCTTGGTCGTTAACAATTCTCCAGGCACCACCTGGAAACTTTCCGTTGCTTAGGTTGTCATAAAAAGCTTTAGACCAAGATTGTTGACCAACCCTCGGACTTCCAAAATTGTAAAGGTCACCGAGCTGGACTCCGGCAGGCAGGCCACTGGCGGCGTTCTCCATCATACACTGCGCAAAACAGAAGGTAGAGTAAGACCCGCCAAGAGAATGTCCCTGTGAAAACAGCATTTAGTACCGTTAGTGATTTATACCATGAGGTGAACTGACAGTGACATGGAATGGAACTTCATCGTTAGCGCTGCCTTGCATCGTTGGTACGAAGGTCTCCAGGGCTTCAAGAACACGATCTATTCGGGAGATCGACCTGTTAGTACTTACCATATGTATAAGATAGGCATCATAGCTCACCAAATGGGGGTATAGTATCCTTATCATTGAACTTCCCAAACATTGCATTGTAAACGCCCTGAGAAACTTTAGTCCCAAAGAGACGGGCGGCTTCAGCCTGGATCGGTTCAAATGACTGGTCGACATTTCTATCGCTGTGATTATTTTTATCGGTTCCCTGTGAAGTCTCTTAGCTAACGAAACCGCGTTTGCCAAATTGAGACTTTGTTTCTTACCTTGAAAGAAATACCGACACAAGAGGCGCCCTTCTGGTGGTCCTTGGGAAAGAATGCGCCACAGAAAGGCCCGTTCCACTTCGGGTTCACATCATTCTGGGCCTAACAAGCTACTATCGGCATGTGATTCGGATAAATATTAACGATGAGGTGAATATCTTACTGTGGTGAGGTCTACACATGATTAGTACCTGGCACTTCGACAATGTTTTAAGGTAATAGATTTACCACAAATCTGCATGAAATCCATTCCCCAAATCGCCGCCTGTGATGTGAATGTCAACATGTATATTTGAATCACCCTTCCAATTTTGAGATGCTTACAACTTCCTTTATATCAGCTTCTGATTCACCGTACATATCGAGAACCATCCCCAAATCACCGTTGGATAGCGCTCCGGCCTTGACCCGTTTGTATTGCTGGACCGCTGCATACAGATTTTTCCAATCTCTGAAATCGTGACATAAATCATCAGCAAGGTAGAAAACAGCCTTCGTAAGTTCACTATACCTGAGATAAACTGTCATACTTTCCATGAAAGCTAGAAAGCAATAATCCCAGTTGATGGTCTCCTTTCCACTGATAGCACCTGGGCCATATTAGTTTGTGGTACGGTATTGACGTATGAGAATGCAGGAGCTCACCATTCGTAATAGCACTCTGGATACTTTTGATACGAGTCTGCGACCACTTCATCAACTTCTCTTTCAAGTTGGGGCAGATTGACTGCAATGGAGAGGAAGCGTCATCTGAAGGAGGATCCAAGGTTAAGTTGGCATTGGACAATTGTTCAAGATGGTTGATGCGGATCTGTCTCCTAGCCTCATGCAAGGAAGTCGGGGGAGGCTGCGTGGACATGTTGGATGGGTTTCTGGTCGTTGTTGTCCATGGATAAGGAGAGGAGAATATCAAGTCAACGTAAAGGCGACGTGATGATTTATAGGTAAAGTCAGGAAGGCAAATGTGAGATCAGTCGACAGCCGCATGAGAACCCGGCCTGAAGAGCTTTTGCGTGTCTTTGCCACCAAGCTATCGGGTCCTCGTATTTCTCAGACACAAATGATATGTCTTAACTTTATGCATTCAGTGGTATGTGATGAACTAGTGGTCTTGTCATAATTATTGAGCGCCACTTCGAAGAGTATGTGATGTTATTGTTTTCTTTTATTATTCTAACATGATGTATAACTTTCAGCTTTCAGCAAAAAGCAAATTATCTACCCATAATCCATGAGCTTCCTTTTACTCTTGACCTTTGCCTCAGTCACGTAGAGAAAGCATTCTTTGAAGAAAGTAGGCTTGCATCAAGGCCTCCCTATATTAGCTCATATTTAGAAAGTCTTTAACGGTTGGGAATGTGAGCTGATCGGAGTGGCGCAAATCCCCGTGCGGGGATAAAGCTTCTGGAAACTTTATACACCAATCAGTAAAACCTCTGTCGTGTAGCGGTCGACAACAACAGATTCTCACAGGCGGATTGGAGTGCCACAAGCCACATTCACCTTACATTCCGAAAGGTAATCAAGTGAATATATTGTGTCCCATTTCACATTCCTACCCGTGCATATATGCAGTCGGAGACCATTCAGCCTGTAGCATCATACGAAACGTAAAAAGAAATACTCACTCTTTGCCATGTGATATACATAATCTGGTATAGCTTGTTGAATATGGGGAGCTGAAAGTGGCGTCCCTCATAAAGACAGGATCTGAGTTTGTACACGGATTGAAAGGTCTCTTGTTTCTCGGAAAGCCAGTATCCCATGCCTGAGAGAGAGTATCAGCTACAACTGTCTAACAAAGCCAAAGTTAATATATCCCATCGTGGTCTCGGATGCATTCAATTCCGAAAAAGTTCCCACCTATAGCTACCTGTAAACGGAGACTGATCTCGAGATACTTGAGATACATAGTGTGTTTACAGTATTTGCAGGATCGACAAACGTCCATCTCTGTAACAGCTTGATGACATCAGAATCGTACGACCAGACGAATAATGTTTCACTTCAGCTATCCAAAGCCACTCTCATCTGATGATCAGTTGCAAAGCACGACAGGAAATTACACAAAAGCATAACATTATGTTGACAGAAAATTGGATTACCGAAACGGCAAGGGACAGAGCTATCAGAGAAATATAAGAACACCGTACTATCCCGTCGAATATTGTCTGCATAGCAAGTCTACATCCTCATTCACACTTCAGCACAATTCCTACAATAAACGACTATTCTCCTCGTTTACTCCTTTTCAACACTAAAAGGCCATCAAAATGCTTGCTCTGGCGCGCCCCAAACTCTGTGATGCACAAATGTCCAGCCTTGTAATATGTTGAGCAGCAGGCTGTAATCGATAGACGTTTCAACCTCTCACAATGGCCGGACTAGTCCTCGATAGCAATATCGGAGCGTACTAATACTCTTTAGGTCTAAGCTTAAACTTTGTAAGTACGTTACGATTGGATAAACTCCACACTGAAACGTTGCAGCTAACCCAGCTTAAGAAAAGGCCAATTACAGGTCACTTCAACTGCAAGCCAACGCCACCTAGTAAGAGGCGCTCCTCTCCCTCTGCTACGAGAAGATTCAACTCCTAATAATAGGAATATCCTCAACTTCTACATACAAAATCTATGGCATCAAGAGTCATTTGTCAGATAGGCCCAGTCAGACCAGGCCTGTGACATTGTCCCGTATCTGCAGTTGACATAGATGCCACTAAAATTGACACCCTTTTCACAAATGAGACGGCCAATCCCGAAAACGATACAGTGAAGAGTCTCGACCGGCATAACAATAGGTGCTGCCAGTCAGGTCTCATCAGACTGACTATTAACCGGAGAGAGCCAGTGGAAGGAGGTATAGGAAACCTTCCGGTGAACCCTCCTATAGCTTTTTATAGCTACACTGAGCTTTTCTTAGCACAATTCGGCATCTTTTGTCTTGCAGGAAATGAAGCATTCGGTCCTTACACGTAGACTATCAACAGTATAGACCGATTTAGAACATCAAAGAACTTCCAGATCTGTCAGTGTGAGGCTATTGTGCACTTATAATGACAAGTTCCTAATCTATAAATTCAGAGCAATTCCCAGCCCCAGAAAGAATAATCACAAGCTCTCAGTCACATCATCAAAGCAACCAAACACATCTTCATACTACATTATTTACCAAGACTCAAACAAGTCTTTACCTCAGTCACATCATTATCGTTGCAACAGCAAACACTCAAATCTTCAACATGCTCTTCAACAACGCAATTGTCGCCGTCGCTCTCAGCGTCTCTGTCAACGCCATGCCCCAGCCGTACCCCAACAAGTGTGGCGACCAAGTCTGCCCTGCCGACCAACCCAAGTGTTGCGAGGTGATTGTAAATGGAGTTGCTGAACTTGGATGCTTTGCTGTATGCCCGCCGATTCAAGCTCTCGAGGCTCGCCAGCCATACCCAAACAAATGTGGCGACCAAGTTTGCCCCGCAGACAAGCCCAAATGCTGCGAGGTGATTGTCAATGGAGTCGCTGAACTTGGATGCTTCAAGGAATGTCCTGCTCCACCTTCTGCCGAGGCAAGTCTTGGACGACGCGAGGAACCGATGGCCACTACTGCGGCATCTCCTCCAGTTGCTACTTTCGGCCCCAAGTGCGGAGACTCTTTCTTCTGTCCCGTCGGCAAGGTTTGCTGCCCTGATGCACTCTACGAATGCGCCGATCCTGACAAGGTCAACGAACAATGCCCCAAGTGAGTATGATACAAACAAAACTCTGGACACTCGCAAAACTAATGGTCATGTAGGCCGCCCTCCGCATCGTTCTAGATATATTCTTCACTGTCGGAGAACTGGATACTATCCAGGTCATGATGTTATCATCAGGATGCAGGAGTGTCTGTCACAAAGATAGGTAGATGTTGCGCTTCGACCTGTCTCAGCTCCACGCGTGAACAGCATTTAGTATCAAGTGGTTGCATCCGAATACACATATTATCTTTGACTTGCTGCAGTGCCATCCAAAGTCTAATGTTTATCGTCATGGTATCAAAAGCCATTGTAGAACTCACCTTCACCAGGTTTCTTAATATCAGTATCTCCGTACCAAATCAAGGACTCTCATCATTGTTCCCAGCCGAACATCTTCCCCACTTGAACTTCTTTATCGCCACTTCCTGGAGCCCTCTATACTCGTGATCAGCTATTACCAGAATATTTGCTGTCAAACTGGCGACTAGATCTTGAAGTGCTGGCGGTGCGAGCCTTTGTATGGCAGGCGGATGAGATGTTGTCATTATTCAACACAGGTATCTGAGGTCTGTGGACGAACTGGATTGATTTATTGCAGTAAGTCTGAAGTTGAAATAGTTCAGCAGTTTCGAGTTCCTATAATGAAATTTTATACCAATAACTGCTTAGAAACTATTGAGTACAATTTCACAGCATTATAACGCGGACTGAAACAGGCATCACGTAAACATACATGCATGGGGCCATACATTTGAACTCAAATGACTTTAAGGCAAGGGACTGTGTTACCTCTGCCGAAGAAAGAAGGACACAATCTCCTATGTAGGAATGTTTCGAACTTGCGACATAACTTGCAGGAAGTTAAGAGAATTGAAATTTACACGCCCACCACCATGAGAGTTCCTTAAGCACGGTCCGGCTTCGATCCATCGAAAGGGTACTTGAGAACACTAATGCTGTTGGAGTAGTTGGATAGGTCAGGGTTCAGCTGTGCCTGGAAACAAACATATTAGCATCATATAGAAATACAGTTAATGATAGACATACAAGATCAACCGGGCATGTTGCCTTCTTGGCGCCATAAGTAACAATCTCAGGCTTGCCATCCGTAGTCTTAATGAGAACTTGCTGGACACTAGCCTGTGAAGGATCGCCCATGAGATAGTTGAACGGTTCAATGGTCATGGCCGAGTGCGCGGTCGAGAAGACGGTGTTGGGAAGATCACCTGTGTGAGGCATATGGTGCATTCCCAAATTGAACCAAAGCACACTGTATCATACCAATTAGCTGGAGTCTAAATCACTAGAACCAGGGACGGAATACTTACATATCCTCTTGAACAAGCGACTCGCTGTTGAAGTAATCGTTGAAGTCAACTTGCGGGTCTTCGGGAGTAAGCGAGTTGTACGCTCCAGCAGCATACGTCTCAGTGTCCTTTTGCTTAGTGACATAGAGATGATGCGTTGTGTGGTGGGCGGCGTTTTGTGTGAGCGAGGAATCTTGAACTGTGAGAAATGCCACACCAGAAGCTATCAATGTTAGTAATGAGGCTACGTCGCTCAGATCTTCAACTGGCACTAACCTGGTGCAATTCTGTACCCTGGATTTTCTCCGTAGGGGTTCTTCTTGTCTGAGTTCACCACAGCAAACATTGACCCTCCATTAGGAGACCAATTAATCTTGCCATCATCTTCATTCTCAATGAAGCTCTTGACCGCCTTCATGGTATTGCGTGTCTGACCCTCGGACCACTTGTACCTGTGAAATAGTCAGTAAGTTCAAGTTGAACAAAGCCTTGTGAATTGGATCCTCACTTCTCAGTTGTGGGCTTGATTTCAATCTTTTGCAAAGAGTTCTTCTCGCCCAAAATGTCGAAATCAGCCTTGAACGTGATTACGTGGTCATGCAGAGATCCGGAAAGGCTGTCGTGGATCTTGAAACCGTAGTCTTCATTCTCAGCGTAGAATGCCGACGAGATATACCCTGAGGCTCTGACAGAAACTTCTATGGAGCCATCAAGAGAAAACTGATATGTTGTCATGTAGTCGTAGTTTCCAATTGTGTAGATGGCACGGACATTGAATGCTATGTTCTTTGTCACGGTGGTGTGTTTGCTCCAGGAGTGTCGTTGGATGGGGAAGCCCTTGTCAATCTCGAACATGCCTTGACTATTAGTTAGTATGAGACTCTGCTTGGCATAAGAAATCAACTTACAGAGACCATCCTTTTGGGTGTAGGTCGTCTCGCCTGTAGTCTGGGTGACATTGACGAAGTGCGAATATGCCGGGCAGTCGTAGCCTGAGTCGTGTCAGTGCTGGCAGATAGACAAGAGGAATTCAGGGAAAGATCTTACCTTTCACGAGAGATATCATTGTGGGGCCGAATCCAGACATGCTGTCAAAATAACTGGGGGACAAAATCAGCAAGTCACAGAGCCAATAGGCTACACCTCACTTACCAGGTTCCAGATTGTACGGGATCGATGCCGCTGTGCATAATGTTAATAGGGAGTTAACTTAAGACAATGCCACGTTCATGTATGACTTACGCATAATGAGCGATCGCTTCATCCATTCCAAGCTGGAGATGTTAGTCAAAGCTATATTCATTTTATGCCACAAACATACCTCGTAGAGAATCCGCTTCCCTTTATATCTAACGTCATAAAGTCGTAGTCCATTATCTCGCGTGATGCTGACGTAGAAGGAGAAGTCCACTATAGAACTTGCGTCAGTAACGTTTCAAAGTTAACAAAATTTAGAATTCACTCACTCCAAGTCACATAGCTCTCATCCTCGTCAACGGCGAATCTCGCTTTGCCAGACTGAATAGAGGCTGGCGGAGGATCATTATCCAGAGGGAGCTCTTCGCCGTTGTGCTTTGTATGGGCCCAAGGCTCGTCCAGATTCGTTCCCAAGGGTTTGAAGTCGGGCTTAGCAATTGCTGCGCGGAGTTCATCGAGATCTTTGTAAAACTCGTTGCCGTATACCCAACCTGTCACTTTCCACTTGCTTGGGTCACGACCTGTGATATCTGTTCTCAGGTACAGACCCAGTGGAAGAAGTGAAATTGGATCGTAAATGCTAGTGACCGGGGCGTTGAAACCTTGCCACATGATGACTTTTCCCTCCGAAGCTGTGATAGGGGCTGCGAAAGCCAGCGGAATTTGGAGTCCATCATCGACCGTCTTCATTGTGTTAGATGAATAACCAGTCATTCAAATTATTAAAGCTTACCAAGTTCCAGAGTCGTTTCGTCACGTCCTCTGCCTCCTTCATAATCTTGAGATTGAAGTTGCCATAGTCCTCCGCGTCAGGGTTGATAACCGAGATCTTACCATCGCCTTTCTTGGTGTTCGTGTAGGTGTAAGGCATGACAGCTGATCCATTAGTGATTGGCAACGGACCAACCTTGAATTCTTGGAGATAAGCATTCTCAGGTGCACCAAACATGACTGTAGCTAGGGCGTATCGCGTGGGAACCTTTGATTTGTCTGACAAGAAAGGGAGGACATCGGTCTTGTTAGGCATCATCAATTCGACCGACATACTGAAAAACTGGAGGTTAGTGGTAAGAATGACCGCTGGTACCAAAATACTGACATCTTATTGTCTCGGCTAAAGTTGAATATTAGAAACGCTAAGCAGGTTCATATAGGATGCAATACATACCTGCCAGCTTTCTCTGCAACTGTCAGATTGAAACCCGTTGCATTGCTATGCAATAGAGCAAGCACATCAGCAGTCTCTCGCTTGGTCAGAGAACCCCAGAAGTTCTTGTGGGGAGCGTTCGTCGATGGCTGCTCTGCTGAACAAACTGGCCCTGAGTCCTGATTCCGACTATCCAGCCTTCCAGGGGGGAAAGCCCTGGCTAGAGCCAGATGAACCAGAGACACTGGAACGAATAAATCCAAGAAACGCATGGCGCTTTCTGTCGGATCTCGAAGTGCAAGATATGAGCTTGTGTGACTAGCAAACGAGAACCGAGAAGAATGGACTGGTGTTGGTGGTGTCGAATATCGCTTTTGTCGTCAGGAACTGCAGTTTATATAATTTGAGATAGCTCCGCAGGATGGCATCTTTGGCCAAGCAATCGCTTCAGATAACGAATTTGGAATAATCTCCTTCCATGGTTCAGTATGCAGCCATGACATGACTTGACTAATAGATTCGTCCAAGGAGCTATTTTTGCAAGAGTCATGAGCACTATCAAGGGCAAGCTGAATGCCCATGTCAGTCATGAGGATAAGTTCTAACCTAGCAAGATAAGAATAGGTGCCCCTCTTATCTCCGCAAAGGTGCAACGATAAGTAGCAAAAGGTCTTGGAGCGAGTGTTGTGGCTTGCACTTGGTGGATGTAGGTTGTAGAAAGAGGTTGCAGCTAATGACCAGGGTCCGATAAATATATGTAGCCGATGTTTTGGATCGCGCATGATGCATGTCGTGCCAGTCTTATCTAGATTTAGGGTTTAGTATAGGTAGGAGTCGCTTCCAGACCAAATTATCGTATCATGCAGAACACTTCGTTGTCAATGGTTGAATCGACCATTCGAGTCAGTAGCTGCAGTTATGCAGAGCTGAGGTTGCATTTGGCTTCTGCGGGTCCGGACAGCGGACTGTCCGCAGTTCCGAGGAACCAGACTATTGGACACTACAGCCCTTCGGGGGACGTTCAATGCTTTCATGTACTTCTAGCAGTGGCCATTAATCTTCTGTAATATCGACACGAATAACTCCAGTATCACCTTCGTGGATATACTGAAGCTGTAACAAATAATATTATTTTCCAATCCCGCTGCAGTAAAAAGATCTAAGAATCGCGGAATATAACATGTGTAAACCCCTGCGGGCTGTACTAGCTCAAGTCCACAACTTTGTACAGGGAAGGTCGGTAGTTGATTGATAATGGAATCCTCAATAAGGCCATTATTCCTGCCAATGACGGCCACCTTTACCTGTTGCAGTAACTGCCAAGGTTGGACAGACCTCGGGGAGAGCAGAAAACATCGGAAGGGCTTACACCAACAATCGCCATTCCCCCACCCCGATCCTTCCGCTGTTTCTTGACTCCACCTAGACAGGTAGCATTAGACCTCTCTAGCTGGCCTTTTGCATGTTTTGAAACCTATAGTGGACATCCATCACCCTGGTAAATGCCCGACAAACATACATGAGCTTCGATGAACACAGTGTATACGACCTTATTATGCTACAGAATAACATCGTTGGGAATTCTCGGCTCTCTACGTTGCAGTGGTTTGTCGAGCGGAAAGACCCCTGTACTTGACTAGACTAGCATTAGGGTCGAGGTTGCAATTAGGCTATGGATCGGAACTTGATTCCAGTTCCGAGGATCCAGTTCCGAGACCACATATCTTCGCTTACTAGGAGACTTCACACTATTCATGCAAAGGTCTTATCAACATTTCCAAATAAGCTTTAAACCTTAGAGCCTAATACTTAAAATATCCCATAGTAAAGCTTGCACACAATCAGACCACTTCACCACAATGTCTTCTCGGACCAACGATAAACACCCCACGAGATCGGAACCCCCAAGAGTCTCTTTGTCAACTAGCTGAGTGTGGTAAGGCCGTAATGTATCGATGCTAGGTCAGGGCCGGGGCTGCATTCCTGACAGGCAGCTGCAGGTTCACCGGATATTCCAAAGCCGACCTTCCACTTACGGGTAGAGGGTCAATGGCTCTAAGTGCGTTCCAAGTCTTCATGATCATTTCCAAGTACTGTGCAAATCCAGACCCTGGCCCAACCTCACCATCACCAGCGAACTCTGAAGCGAGATAAATCAGCTCATCCAGAGTCACATCTCTGTGGTCAACGACAGATATACACAAGATATATGCCAAAATATTCTTGTGCACGTGAACGACTCCTTTGCTGCCAAAAGTATACTTGTAAGTATACATATCGACGCGAATGATGGCATTGCTAAATCTTTCTTTTACTCTCAGTCATTTCAATCAGATTGATGGTTATACATACTGCTTCATGCATACAAAGAACTTCTTATCGTAGCTTTCGCCAGCAGATGAATCGCCGAGGATGGCAGACAGGCCCGTCTTGACCACAGACTTGAAGCCATCCAGGACGCCCTTAGTTCCAGTGTCGGAAGCACCAAAGAAGGCATCGACAGCATCTTCGACGCCTTTTCCAGGCTGAAAGAAGATTGCAAGGTCAGTATTCCATGCTCACTTGCGAATACAGAAGCTGCGGGGTAGAAATACATACCGTACTTTCGGCATCAACGGCGACATGACGCTCGAAGCGCAAGGCTCTCTTACCTGGAACACTTGTCTCCATAGCTGACTCACGGTCCAAGAACATCTTCTCTAGCTCTCCCTGAAACGTATCCAGTCGAGCGTCCGCGAGCTTCATCATCAACTCGAGCTGCTCCTTCTTCTTTCTCTCATTCTCGTTTGCCGCTTCATTGGGGGCGAACAATGCACTGAGAGCGTTTCCCATGACTGTAGAGGTGATTGAAGTTGATTATGACTGAGTAGGTTGCGGAAAAGATAGCATTGTTAAGACATCTGTGCATTACAAAAGGCGGAAGTATGGGGCCTTTTATCATACTCTGTACCATTTGGATATGAGCCGTATAGCAAGGTGATGGTTCTAAGCTTGCTTGGATCATGCCTAGATAGAGAGAAGTACGACCTAGAATGCAATAGTATACGATATTTCAGGCAAGTCCGGTTGGGCAATTGGAGCTCAAGGCCATTTCGTGTGTTTCTACAGGTTCGTATCGAGTAACGTTGGTAGCAAAAGGATGATCCCTGCGGGTTTGGACGCCAGTAAAAACCCTCCCACCATTTATACTCCGGCTAACAAGGCTGGTCACATTTTCAGTCCATTGTCAGTCGAAGATGGACATTGGGAGACAGTTAAGCTGATATTACAGTACATGTCTCAATTCCATGCCCCTACTAATGTAGTTGGGTAGCAAAGAGTATGAGTAATCGAGATTTGTCTAGTCTGGGAGAAAGGTGAAGAAATTTATGAAGGGGGATTTTTTACAATTTAAGATACAGTTATTGTTATTTATTTAAGCTTATATAAAACTGCTTGTCATTAACTACCAATAGTTCAGAAATATAACTAGGAGGAAGAAATCCTCAACTCTATGACAGCTAACTTGACAATACTATCTTCCCGAATAGACCAATTCCCATTATCGCAGCTCTAAACATTGAATGCTGTTACGTTTGTAAATATACTGCAGCTTAGACAAAAAGGCCTCAGAGATTTCTTTTCTAGGCTTTTCACTTGTTTCAGGCTACTGGGCTAATGTCTTTGAGTGTGAGACAGTGGTAATCTTCAATTCTCTCTTATATTCTTCTCTCTCGTATTTCCAACCTAAAACTTCAGCCTTAGGCAATTACGAAATGTTTGTGCTTGAAGTTCCATTATATGTTTCGCTCATCAGTATCCCTTTAGCTATCAAGAACAGAAAAGCGACGTTAAAAAGATCCCATTCGTTAATCAAGGATAACACTGCTAGGAGATTCTCAGGCGACGTCAATGCCTTAAATGTCAGCCATGTCTACCAGGCCTCTTTTCCACGGATGACAGCTCGCGACTTCGTAATGCAGCAGGCTGAAAGTGCCGCCCACTCAAAGATGTCATGAAGCCTCGGCATGGTTTTAGGGTGGCGGGAAACGGCCTACGTCAGCTTCAACCTTGATGGGGCTTCTTTAATAGATTTAGCTCGAACAGAAAGCTTTGTGCGGGACTGGGGAGTCGGGAACGGGGAATTCGAAAATTGAACGGGTTTGATATGGAATGTTAGATCCTAGGAGGACGGAATTCGGACGCCAACGGGATTCGTAAGGAAACGTCCTATTCTGTGTCCTTCAGTCATTACTTCGTTGTCTACCAGACTGATCGATGTCATCAACTACGGATTCAGAGGCTTGAATAATGAGCTAAATCGTCTCCGGACAAGCCGGTTGGGTGCTGTTTTTAGGAGTCGCCGCATGTAATGACGCTAATGCAATCGCCGAGCCTGCCGATAACTAGCGCATACTCCATTATTACGTAGTATTGTAGATCGGCAGACTCTTCGTATACGGAAATGTTCCGTTTTTACTATCTTGACGGAATGATGGTACTTGTTGAAGAGCAGCTCTGGACCCGGTATCAACACATATAAAGAATACGCTCAAGCCCTAAGTTTTCTATATCATGAAACCAAATCACTGAACCAAATTTCTAAATTGGCTCTTTTTCAATTCTAACTCAACCATGTCGTGGAATGTACCAGCAGACTATCAAACGCGACCGGTCGTCGTTCTCGGTGGCGGCGTCCTTGGACGGAGAATTGCTGCTTGTTTCGTGAGCGCTGGATGGCATGTCATAATCAGAGACCCATCGGAACAATCTAGGAAAGATGCCATCACTTACATCCGTGATAATATCACAGCATACATCGCCATGTCGCACGGGCAAGAGGGAACATACGAGGCGATCGAGGAACTTGAAACGGCAGTCAAAAAGGCTTGGATCGTTTTCGAGGCCGTTCCTGAGGTGCTTTCTCTCAAAACTCACACTTTTCGCGACCTCGAGAAATTCGCACCGGCGGATTGTATCTTGGCTTCGAACAGCTCCTCTTTCAAGACTAGCGAGATGTTGGACGAGGTCCAGGACGCTACTAAGCAACGGGTGTTGAATACACACTTTATGATGCCCCCGCAGGTATGTTATTAAAGCTCTTCAGCATCATGCGTCAATGACACTGACGATTTAGGCCATGATCGTGGAGCTTATGACCAGCGGTCATACTGCAGATGGAATTTTCGCCTTCCTCTCAAAAGAACTCTCTAAAGCTGCATTGAAGCCGTTCACCGTCCATGGAGAGTCGTCAGGCTTTATCTTCAACCGAATCTGGGCGTCTATCAAACGTGAGGTTTTAGCCGTCATTGCTGAGGGTGTCGCTGAACCTTCCACCATCGACGAAATGTGGAAGGATCAATACCAGTCACCTGTTGGTCCGTGTGTGATGATGGACAGTGTAGGTCTCGACACAGTCGAGCATATCGAGCAGAACTACGTGGAGAAGCGCAATCTCCCAACGAAGACGTTGGAATGGCTCCACAAGAACTACATTGAACCCGGAAAGCTAGGCAACAAGTCCGAAAAGGGTGGACTTTACCCCCCTCCGCCAAAGGGTAAAAAGACGAACTTGCTTGTACTCAACATATACCAGGGCGTAAGCCCTGGTGAGCTGCGGGTTGAGGACAAATTGCAGAGCGGTCAGATCATCCAGGTCAATCTGGAGAATAAGAGCGCCCGTCCAACTGCTCTCGTATCAGGACAAAAGATCCCCGACGGTATCGACATATCTGGCGACAGAATGTACTGGACTACCATGGGTAATCCGTCAAAGAACGATGGTGCTGTGTACTCTGCCAAACTTGATGGGTCAGATATCCAGACTGTAGTTCCCGAGGGTGAGGTCCACACTCCGAAGCAGTTGTGCATTGATCAGCATAGCCGGAAAATGTATTTCTCTGACCGCGAGGGCCTTCGTGTTCATCGCTGTAACTTGGATGGATCTCATCACGAGGTCATCGTGCAGACAGGAGATTGGAAGACAGAGAAGGATAAAGTGGCGGATGCACAATACTGGCCTGTTGGTATTACCATCTCCAACAAGCTCAACAAGATATTCTGGACCCAGAAAGGTGCATCTAAAGGGTTTCAGGGTCGCATCTTCTCAGCCTCGATTGATCTACCCGCCGGCACTGATGCATCCTCGCGAAATGACATCGAAGTTATTGCCAGCGGCTTACCGGAGCCGATTGACTTGCAGATTGACGAAGATGAAGGTGTATTATACTGGACAGACCGTGGTGAAGTCCCGTTCGGCAACACGCTCAACAAGAAGACAATCATTGGTGAAGTTCCAGATGTTGAGAAGGACATGGGGAGACAGATCATTGCGCAAGGGTTTGGAGAGGCTATTGGCTTGGCCTTGGATAAGGAGCGCAAGAGGATCTATGTCGCTGACATGTCAGGCCGACTTTGGGAATGTTTGATGACACCTGGACCAAAGGAGAAGATCTATGAGTCGTCTGGACATTGCTACACTGGACTTGTAATGTTTAAGGCATAAACTTAGACATTTTCTTTGTCTGGATACTAATACTCATTTACGGTCTAACTAGCAAGATAGGCAAAGCTGCCCGGTACGTGGAGAGCCGAGACCAAGATCGACATTGACGATGGAGATCACGGTTACCATTGAGTGGGCTTATCCTATCAATAGTGAAGTGCTACCAATGACCAAGCATGAACAATAGGAGTGGAGTACCTAGCTGTTAGTTAAGCGGCCGCCATCATGGGACGCATTGGCGGGCTCAAGAGTCAACCGTAGTAGTCGGAGACAAGCTCACAGATGTCCGGTATATGTAAGTACGGTTCCGGGAGACGGTGCACATGTCTGGTGGCCCATGCTGCTTTGTTCCAACCGGGGCAGATCGTACTTATTGGCGGGCGAAGAGATTCCAACAGCAGAGGCAAAGACACGGTGTTATGTTATACCTGAATTACGCTGAACCAGGACATCAAGAGACGCTCGCTGGAGGATGTTGGCTATGGACTTCAGCTTAAGGGCCTTGGTTTACTTGGGGCAATGAGAAAATAAAACAGAACATTTACAAGATGTACAATAAGGCTAGGGTTATACAGCCAATCGAGAATACTGATCTAAGTCAATAGGTGTGAGATAAGGTCTCAACTGCCTTCGATTTCAATTTTGAAATAGCATGTGACAACGGTTAATAGTAACTCCTAACTTTGCCACATAAGCTTAAATGGTTGGAACTTGACTAAGGACTTTGAAAGGGACACTTAAGTTTGAATAGTCCATGGCTACATTGCAACGTCTTACATCGTGACAAGGCTAAGCTAAGTGGGTGGTTTAAATAAGACGGCATGGTTACTGATTTCGCCAACTGCTGTCATAAGACTTTGCTTATGGAATACGCAGAGTTCCGCTCATGACTTCGACCGCATTCCCTCCAAGATGAACCGTCTTGACTTTGCGCTCTCCCTCGTTATCCTTCTCAACTATAACATCGACCAAAATTAGACTTTCCCGTCCCATCTCAACGCCTTGAGTGATTCTGAACTGAATCAAGTCTTCAGAAAGCTTGTGTAGTGCCAGATAGCAAGCCAATGCACACGCAGCACTTCCCGTAGCAGGATCTTCCATCGTACGCTTTACAAGTCTCGTACGGATATTCTGTACAAATTGCTTCCCATCGGAAGATCTTTTGCTGTCGAGAAGCACAAAGTAGTATCTCCTCGAGTCAAAATCGTGTTTCCACCCTTCATCTTGTAGGTCTCCGGATATATATGACATTGCGCCGATTTTTGCAGCGCCCAAGACATCCAGGGATGGTAATTCAATCAGTGCGAAAGTCATTCCGTGAACAATGCTGAACAGTCGAGCGCCATCTTCAGCAGCAGCGACTTGAGCGATTTTGTCATCGGAACCAGCCTCATAGTCAGGCTGAGTCAGACGATGTGCGTGAAGTCGTACGTTATGTGGGATCGCAGCCCTTGCAGAACCATTCTCATGAAACTCAAGGTCAATTTCACCCGCTTTGGCTACCATAGTCTTGACACCTTGGGAACGTAGGAAAATTGCCGTGCCAATTGTTGGATGCCCGGCAAAGGGCAGTTCCGCCTTCGGAGTGAAAATGTCAATTTGTCTTTTGCTTGACTCAGAGCGATTTTCGACATCGTGGACAAAGACAGTTTCCGAAAGGTTGAATTCGCGGGCAATGCGTTGTTTTTGATCCTGGGTGAGGGGAGGGCACTGACTTTGTGGTGGGATCGTCACCACAGCCAATGGATTGCCCTCATAGGCGGTCTTTGTAAAGACATCGAGAGTGGTAAATTTGAGAGTCATTTTTGATTTCTTAAATTCTTGTTGAGAAGGAATTCACGTTCAATTCAAGTTGTGCTTTAAATTGTAAGCAGCATGATGACTAATTCATTGACATATCTCCGTATTTCGCTGTTGAGTCAATGTAAGATAGCGTGGTGAGTCACTCATGTTAGAATTGACCAACAGATCCTGGTGAAGTACGAAAGATGGTTATAATTCTTGTTTTAACATCAATCTATAGTAACTAAGATTATGTATAACTTCCCTTTGTCATAAAGTATTATGCCAATGTCCGCCAGCACCTATAGCCTGTATGACCGAAAAAGGACTCAACTCTCCATCATTTAACAGTTCTCCTGGCAAACACGCGAAGCGGCAGTGAAGCACTGGTTCTGCCCAACACCGTGGGGGCAAGAGCGTCGACGAGCAGAAGCGCAAGCTGCATAATTGGCGTATCCGAAGCAGCTACCACGAGCCTCGATACTGTGAGTGTCACTCTTCTCGGCGACAGGGCTGGCCGCGGCAAAGGTGGTAAGTGCCATGACGGTGACGAGAAGTTTCTTGATCATTCGTTAGTTCAAGGGACAGAGGGCTTGACGGAGAGGGAGATGCGTACGGCGGGAGAGTACATGTTGGTGATAGTTCAAGTTTGATGAGTGATTTGTGTCTGCCAGGACAAGAACAGGCCACGGGGTCGGCTATTTATACTTGAGAATCCAACAAAAGGGCTGGTTGAGTCTTCTTGTCTAGCCGTCATACTAAACGGAGTAGGGAGAGAAACCGGCAATATTCGGGCCATCTACAGCTGAAGGATCTGATAAGATCCGCATATATGGCCATTTCCCCAGCTCGTACGATCCATGAAGACATATTAATGGTCAGATGGGGAGAACATGCTAGCGTAGCGTCTGATCCTCCGTCCATACCCGCCAAGATGTGGATAGATCAACATCGATTATCTGATCGATTAGATAAAATTTGATCTTGTGGATCTTTAGCGACCAGTTACCCACGAGTTTCTTCACGGAACTGGCCCGCACGCAAGATTTGCTCCCCACTTGGTTAGAGACTTCAACTGCATGCGATCCTTCGTGCCTTTTAGGTTGCCGTATAACCGATTTCCATTTCTCAAGTCACCCTGCTGTCGTCAATCGTCAGTAGAGAAAAGTTGGAATAAGAGCTTTGAGCCTGGGGATTATCTATTGGCCAGATTATGCCTAACCAAGGTAGACACCGAGGCTGAACACCACGCCAATAACCATGCCACTTCGAGATTGAATGCAGAAGGCGCAAATTTCTGCCTTACCATTGGCTCAGATCCTAGTAGGGGTCATAATTGGTCAACAGATATTCTTAACCAAGAGAACCGGGCGGTGCAGTGGCTATGTTTCACAACAAGTCACAAGTAAAAGTACAACCTCTTTTTTTTTAATCGCACTTAAATATGCCGTGTAAGGAATTAAATGAGAGAAAAGCTTCTACATATCTTAGACTAATTCGGGGATCACGTAACCACCTGTCAACAACTATTTCATCATGTCCGTTACCGAGCTCTATAATCTTGTTTCAAACATAACAACGACTCTCAACAGGTGTATTCAAATCTGCGAATCTGCGACCGATGCCCAGTTTTTACCTAAACCAATTCAAGTACTCTCTTCGCAGCTCCCCTGGATTCGGGCAGCCTTCGACAAAGCAAGAGAAGGGTTCCCGTCGAGTGGAGATGGTTCACCAGACATACTTGCATTGGAGAAAATTCTCAAAGACTGTGCCGGAAAGTCGTCTTCTCTGGAAGACGCTTTACGATTAATAATACCGCGTGCCGATTCGTCAACATTGGAGTCATCTAGGCCATCTGCACCAAATGAGGATGAGGTTGTGTTGCTGAAAGATGGGATATTCTCTGGCCTCAAAGACTTGGCGGGTAACCCAGCCATAGAAGCTGAGACGCGAGATAATGTCAGGACGCTTGTGGGGTTTGTGACTCAAGAGCCGGGTTACAACCTATGGGGTGCTTCAGATAACGATTGATCATAGTTATACGTTGGAGATAATTGAATACGATCGGTTGCGTATATGATCAATAGACTTCAAGCTACACACAGCGTTCACATTTGTAGTATCTGTGCCAAGTAGGCCAAGACAAGTCGAGCTAAACCCCCAAACGTATCATTACCCTCACTCCTCTCATTGGCTTGAGCATGCTTTTGCACAATCTTCAAAACCTCCTCTACCAAAAGCTTCACCCTCTCCCATTCATCCGGCAGAGGAGGCGGTCTTTCATCTCAGAGGATAGTAGGACCATGGTCTGTTCCATGAGTGCTTCCACGGTTACCACCTGTGTTAAGATCACCACCACAATTGTCACAGTGGCGAGTCCAACGTTGAGGCTTGCAAACTAGGTTGTTGGGACAATTGGTGGTCTCGCATACGCTCTCGCAGGTGCCTAGTACCATTGCGTTTCCCGCGATGTAGGCACAGGGTTCGGCTGTGAGGGACTAATTAGTATGTGGTGACGTAGACAAGGTAAATGAGATGAGGCTTACCAGGCCAGGCTTTGCGACATGCTTCGATGTGTGGCCAAGACGCGACAGCCAGTGGAAAGGCCAAGATGATGGTGCTAAGGAGCCTGATGGATGTCAGTGTCTATGTCGCGCCAGGGCAAGTTGACTAACATGTTGAGTAATGAGTCGGCGAAGATATATAGAAGCTAATCTAAAGAAGGACAATGAGTGTCACGTCGCACCTGATACAAAACTACAGCGGGGAAGAAGCTCACTCTTTATAGCTGAGGCTTAATTCCACGTACAACGACGAGGCGCAGGCACGTCGGCGGTACTGGTGGTTCAGCTACATCCTCTCGCAGGGGAGCTTCCAATCAAGCATCCTCAGTCGATAAGCTCCGTACATTTTCAGGCTGGCTTGACCCAACTCGGACCTTCAGTCGAGGAGGATACACCAACTTCAGATCATAGATGGATGGGATCAGCACTTTCAACGAGCTGAGGCCACTCAACAAACCACAGTGTAGAAGCCTATTGGTGGCATCAGAACCTCCTCAGAGGGTGATATGAGCATCAGGTAGGTTGGTGCTGCATGCTTGTGTGGTGTGTCGGTTTGCAGATGCATGTATCTCTGTTGTCCTACCCATCGCCAATTCTATTGCCCCGATAGCTCACTTCCCGACCGGACCATAACCAAGAGTTGGCTTCGATGAGCTACAATGATAAGCAAAATTGTTGTGCACGAGACCTGTCAGTCTAATCTAAGTAAACTCCCAAATTATTCCCGAGCATGACTGTGCTTGTCGACTAGACTAGTGCGCTAACATCTGCATGTCACTCTTGTCAACTTGACAGTACAATAATGGAACGGTGACATTGAAGGTTAATCTACTGGCTGCCAATAAATTAGGTGGCGCGCTGAATGTCCCAAAATGAGAATCAATTGAGCCAGAGTTGTGAGTCAATCAGCTCATTCAACAGCGTCAGATGATGATATGATTGCTCAATTGAGGACCGTGTGTAACACAACCACTCGTGTTGATGACTGCAGAGCAGAAATCAATATTTACCTCGAATTGTGAAAACTTGCATAAAAGAGTGTCTGCCTACATATGATATGTCCAAACTAGCGGCATTATCGATGTTTTCACGGCAGCTCCGGATTCAAGCATTCTTCTCCCGGTAAATTATTTTAGTCTTCACTTAATTGACCTGGGTAATCTGTTTGACTAGGAAGGATAATTGCCAAGAGAGAGTGTAGGCTGTTGGCTGTACATAGTTGATACAATTTGTCATGTGACCTTTACCATGTGATATCGCTCAAACTTATCAAGCATCTTACTAAACTCCTCCTTCCACCACGGTTCATGTAATTATCCAATCGCCTCCAATCCCGTTATGCGCTTAGCAATTCTCTTTAGTCTGATTGGCAGCGCAAAGGCTTCTGACGACTATTTCGAGCCATTTCCTACTTGTGCTGATTGTCTACCCGCAAGTGTTCACGATGCGCCTGGGATTGGATTCAGTCTCTCGTTATCTTCCGGGTATGTCATCATTTACTTCTGATCCCAGTCCCATACTCTACAGCGATAATTAAGCTTATCTGCTGAGTACTAGAACCGCCGCTGCGCACTTCTACAATGGCACTGTTGCAAACATTGCGTCTATTCCTGCAAACCCGGAATATGCAGCACTTATGAAGCGTCTAGCTAGTTCTGCTCCGCCTCCACCACTGTCCAGATGGGAGAAATTGCGACGGTCGTTCAACAAAAGGATTGGAAGACCAGCTACGACCGATGTCGGCATTATCGCCACCATGCTTGTCTCGCTACGCGACGTGACCTCTGTCGTAGTCGCGAGTCCGTTGATAGAGTCGCTGTATCGCACCCCCGAATTCAAGGTATGGCAGAACCAGACCTTTGGGACGCGCTCGAGTATGCGCGTATTCGACCGTGGGTGGCCGCTGGTCTGCCTCGTCCAAAAGTTGTACTTCCTTTGCCCGTTGCTGGCGGATACCCCAGCCGGCTTCTTGAGCCATACGCTGTTATCGCAGGTCATGGTAAGGGTTTATGTAAATACTACAAAAACTTCTGGAAATGTGAAGAGGAACGGGACAATGTTCCATTGGAGACGACCTTCGTCGTGGGAATCACTCCTACAGATTTACGTGGAGAAATCATCAGGACTTGGACTGCATTTCCGCAATTCCAGCCTCGACCCGGCGACCGTGCGTTTGCGGACCTTAACCTAGGACTAGCTACCTCGGACGACGTACCCGACTTCTGGGCTCGCGTCACTGAAAGGTTGCAGAGTTTCTGCGGTACAGGTCCTGGAGGATTCCGCCTCGATACCATCTTACTGACAGGGGAGAATGCGACACATCCGGCTTTCCTTCAAGCTTTACGAAACGCGCTCGCGAGGGACGGCGAGATACAGGAAGAATACAATAACAGAGAAGAGATATCATTCGTTCATGAGGGGGAAGCATTGATCGATCCTGTCTTTGCTAGTGCTAGAGGGGCAGCTCAATATGCAAGGTGGAGGCAGGAGGCGCCGATCGGATGTGAAGAACAGGACAGGTGCGAAAAAGAGAGAAGGAGACAAGAAAAGCACGTTGAGTTGAGGTGACCAACTGTATAAATTGTAAGACTCTGAACGGGGGCCATAACTCTTGTTATTCCGGTCATCTGCGCCAACGATAAGCCCATGAACGTCAACACAAATAGGTGAAACACTGCCATCAAGCCCTTGATCAATCTGTATATAAATGAGATGGCTACTTTTAAGTGACTGACCGTTTCGAAAGGTGACCATAATGTTTACTCTAGATAAGTGATTACGGTGACTGAGCAACCCGGGCGGAAACGAGGCAAAATAATTGGTTCAATTAGCTCCGCGGATCAATAGACATTAGCTTCCAAAGCTGATCGGCATCGACATGACAACATCACCGTACCTATCAGCGCCGCTAGTTCCGAAGACGATAATTGAGAGATTTTTAACGAGATACACCGACTTTCAAACCGCGATTCTAGAGCCACGAAATGAAGTTTTCAACGTCAATTCCGAGGAACATCTTCGGAACCGGTTGTTACGGCAAATTTCGCCAGGGTCGAATTTCATATAAATGGCAATGTTGCCACTTTGGGTGGTATATCGCGTGGAGCGGCCCCATCACGCTTGTAATATCCATTTATAACCGGCCTTTCCGTTGATCGACTGAATATTTAGTTTGATGTCACTTATCGCAGTCTCCATTATCTTCTCAATAACTTGCGAAGCCCACTGCCGACCAGTAACATCCGAGCCACGTCATGATTAACGACCGATCCTCGGTATTTAATTGGCTTACGAAGGACGCTTTGACGATGAGGATCTCGCGATTGTCCATGGAGGTCTTTTTTTTGTAAGACCGTTAGGACTCAAGCTATAACTCCGTGTCTCATAAGGAATGTCAAAACCCCGCGGCATTTGCGAAATGGGGCGGAAATTAGGCAAAATGGTTGGTCGAGTTGATCCTGTTGGTTCTGTTGGCTTTTTGCAGTGAAGCACCTACTGCAAAGGGATCTACAGCACCAACCGCAGGACCAACAGCATATATAGTTTGGCTGTTGGTCCAGCCCAAGTTCAAATAAATTATTTCTTTTCATCATCATCGTCATCGTCTACCCCGTCTAAATCCTCAAATATGACTGTGCCTCGCGACATTCAACATACCGAGGCTCCAGCTCCTGGAGGCGCTTCAAGTCACCCATCTAAACAACTTCATGGCGAAAATAGCGTTTTGGTCAAATTGATCGAAAGGATCGCTGCAGAAGATCCGGACAGGCCATTTTTGTTCGTCCCGTCATCCGACAAGGCGGAAGATGGCTGGGAGCCCGTCACATTTCTTCAGCTCAACAACGCCATCAATTATCTCGCCCACTCACTTTCCAACACCATCACCAGATCACCTGACGATGAAGAGTTTCCTACTATCGCCTACATCGGCCCCAACGATATGCGATACACAATTATTCTTTTCGCCTGCATCAAAGCCGGATTTAAAGCCCTCTTTATTTCTCCCCGCAACCCAACTGCTGTTCAGCTCTCGCTTTTCGAGGCCACGCATTGTCATGTTTTGTACAGCACCGAGTCAATGAAAGCGATGATGCAACCCTGTCTGGATCAGCGCGATATGCAGTTTTACACTATCGACAGTGTTGACCATTTAATTCACGCGACCGCTTCGCCATTCCCCTACAACAGGTCTATTGACCAATCTCGATGGGATCCCCTCGTTGTTCTGCACACAAGCGGTTCAACAGGAATGCCAAAGCCGATCCTCGTGCGTCAGGGAACATTCTATGCGTTTGAGAATATGCTGCAAAAAGGCCCGTTCCAAGGCTGTCCCTTTGCTATGGCAGATTGGGGAGAAAAGGGAACCAAAGTCCTTCTCTCAATGCCAATGTTCCATGCCGCTGGTGTTTACGCGACGATATCCGGCATCTTCACTGGGAGCACCACAGTTATGCCCATCATGAACAAGCCCTTGAGCGTTGACTCGGTGTTGGAAAGTCTGAAGTACTCTGGTGCTCAAGGAGTCGTTCTACCTCCCTCTATCGTGGAAGGTATTGCGGCCTCAGAAAAGGGCGTTCAGGCATTGACAAAGCTTCAGTTCTTGAAGTTTGCAGGAGGTGAGTCTTGCTGTATCCAGCGATAGTCTGATAACTAACATACAAGCAGGTAATTTGTCACCGGAAGTCGGAAACGCTTTGGTAGAAAGAGGTGTCAAGCTTGGCAGTCTCATTGCATCAACGGAGTAAGTATGCTCTACAGACTATGGATGAAACACTATCTAACGAATCATCAAGAGCGTTTCCATACGCACTACATTCACCCGTCGACCCGAAGCTCTGGCAATACTTCGTCTTCGACAGCGATGCCATGGGGATCGATTGGCGCCCCAGTGGATCAAACGAGTACGAATTTGTCATCTGTCGCAAAGATGCCTCCGACCCTGGGAACCAAGCCTGCTTCTACATATTCCCAGAACTCTCAGAGTTCTATACAAAAGATATCTTTCGGCCTCACCCCACACTGAAAGATCACTGGCTTCACGTCGGTCGCGCAGATGACATTATTGTCTTCTCTAACGGCGAGAAACTGAATCCTGTCTCTATTGAAGCTTCTGTCTCTGGCCATCCCCTTGTGAAAGGAGCTCTTGTCGTCGGTGACATGAAGTTTCAAGCGGCTCTGATTATTGAGCCTGTCGATGAAGCGCAGCCTAAAGACAACACAGAAGTGGAAGCATTCATTGACCAGGTCTGGCCTGTAATTGAAAAGGCCAACTTGGAAACAGTGGCTCATGGACGAATCACCAAGAACCTTGTTGCTATTGCAGACCCGTCATTGCCCTTCTCTCGGGCTGGAAAGGAGACGGTCCAACGAGCAGCCACTGTCGCTTTATATAAGGATTTTATCGAGTCTTTATACGAAAAGGCTGAGATGAATGAGGTTGATGATGAATCCGTCGTTCTAAATCTTGCAAGTGAAGCAGAACTTGCCAAGTCGATTATTTCAGCAATGCAGACAAAGCTTGGAGTCAACGATCTCGAACCCGAAACGGACTTTTTCTCTGCAGGAATTGATTCGCTTCAGGTCATGACTGCTACCAAGATTCTCAAGGCGTCGCTTCGGTCAGCGAATGTGGATACGACGACGTTCGTGCCGCAAGTAGTCTACCGATATCCTACAGCCCGAGAGCTCTCGCGTCATATTCTCTCCATCCAAGACGGTTCCGCAGATCACGATGATGTGACTAAAGAGATCAAGGAAACCGAGAGACTTGTGACCAAGTACACCGAAGATCTTCCCGCTTCTAAACCCAACAAGAGGTCTCCTACTGATTACAAGCAAACCGTTTTGATCACTGGAACCACCGGGTCTTTGGGCGCCTATATGCTCGATGCTCTCTGCAGACTTCCTACTGTCAACAAAGTCATCGCTCTCAACCGCAATGATGATGGCGGTACATCACGACAACCAACAATCAGCGAATCTCGTGGTCTGACACAAGACTTTTCCAAAGTCGAATTCCTCCACGCAGACTTGTCGGTGCCAGACTTGGGTCTGGGACAAGCCAAGTACGACAACCTTCTCAGCAGTGTCGATCGCATCATCCACAACGCATGGCCCGTCAACTTCAACATTAGCGTGTCCTCTTTTGAAACCTCTATTCGTGGCGTCCGTCATCTTGTCAACTTTTCTGCTGCAGCTGACAAAGATGTACCCATCATTTTCATTTCAAGTATTGGAACTGCCGATGGCTGGAAGTCTTCTGACAAGGTCCCTGAAGAAGCTCTCAACGATATGGCTTTACCTCAGATGGGCTATGGTCGCTCAAAACTCGCGGCAAGTTTGATTCTTGATGCGGCTGTCCAGAAGTCTGGTATACATGCTGCTTCAATAAGGGTTGGACAGATTGCAGGACCAAGAGCTCAGAAGGGAATGTGGAATCGACAGGAATTCATCCCAAGTTTGATCGCGAGCTCGGTTCATCTAGGAGTTCTACCCGATTCTCTTGGACCACAGCAAGAAATTGCATGGTTACCTATCGAGGACGTCTCGGCAATGATTCTGGATATCGCTGGCATCACGACCTCAAAGCCCGTAACAGAAATCTGCGGTTACTTCCATGGTGTGAACCCTTTAACGGCAGACTGGTCCGATCTCGCGCCTGCAGTCAAGGAATTTTATGGCGAAGGAATGAAGATTGTCAGTTTGGACGAGTGGGTTAAGAGGTTAGAAGCCAGTGCGAAGGAAAAGGACTTGGATGTGGAAAAGAACCCCGGTATCAAGCTTCTTGATACGTACCATGGACTTTTGGAAGCTAAGAAGGCGGGTCAGTTTCTGAGGTTCTCAATGGAACGTACCAAGAGCCACAGTCCGACGATACGGGAGGCTGAGCCAATCACCCAGGATCTGATGATCAATTGGTGTCGCCAGTGGGGCTTCTGATGATCGGTACGAATACGAGTCGAATCTCACCGGGGTGTCTTACTAGCTGTAGGGTATCTAGCGTAGAGTCGGGCATGTTTCATAAATTCATCCGCCAAAGGGTTCATCTCCTCTAACTTTCGGACTCGGCCGAATACAATCTGACTTTGCTTATTTCATGATTCTCGGAAACAAGCTTCCCGAGATCTGCTACTTGATAACACTGCGTCATGACAAATCTGACTGCAGTTACACAGCCCCATTTCTGACAGTTATGCTAGATTCAGAAGTAGACTGACGGTGAGCTATGGAGTGAAGTTGGTGATCTACTCACGAACAAATCACATAACGTACTATATCTAAGAACACGAGAGACTTTATCCTTGCGAGAATTAAATATGATCTAGATGACATAAATCAATGCATTGCCCTAGTCTATTGTTCTCACAGCTACTATTTACTTGATACCCAGGCTCTGACCAAATAGTGTTGATAATGCGAGCTGTCCTCTCATCGCGTTGCTTGCTACTGCTGTTAAGCAAAATAGTCTTTGCAACTCCGTCACCCACAAATCTTCCAGTTATCGATCTCGGCTATGTCAGTTTTCTATCGTTCCTCCTGTCTTCTTGACTTACGCATCCAGGAACTACATCGCGCACTTACATACGATAACAACACCGACACTTACAAATTCTCCAACATCCGCTATGCGCAAGCTCCCACCGGGGATCTACGATTCAGAGCCCCTATTGCCCCATTCATGAATCGCGACACTGTCCAAACTGGAGAAGAGAGGAGAATCTGTCCCCAAGGAATTCCTCAGTGGCAGGCCAGCGCGTCAAAATCGATTGGTCTCTACTCAAATGGCAAGAAATTTAGCCTCGATTCATGGATTTCCGATATCAAGGACTACGTGCCCTCGGTCGGAAAACCTCCTCCTCCGACTACAGAGGACTGTCTATTCCTTGACTTGCATGTTCCTCGCAAAGTGCTGATCGCTGCACAACAGGGCAGAAGCTACGATTTGGCTGTACTTGTCTGGGTAGGGGATACAAGTCTATTGGACTCGGAGATCACGGCTAACTGCGAGCAGATACACGGAGGCGGTTACGTTCTAGGTTCCAAGAACGGATGGCCGACCCCCAGTTTTGAGCCTAGCGGTCTTCTACAACACGCAAAATACTTTGACAAGCATGGCATCATTTTCGTTGCACTCAATTACCGACTTGGTGCTCTTGGATTCCTCCCAGGGTCCGATGTTGAGAAAGACGGGGACCTGAACGCGGGACTTCTTGATCAGCGTCTCGCGCTTGACTGGGTTCAAGAAAACATTCATCTTTTTGGCGGCTCACGCGATAGAGTGACTGTGATGGGTGAATCAGCGGGTGGGGGCTCTGCATTACTCCATATGCTAAGCGAGAAAGAAGGTTACAAGGCACCTTTTACACAAATCATCGCTCAGTCCCCTGCATTTATACCCACTCTCCAGGCACCGGATACAGCTTACTCTGGATTTTTACAAGCTTTGAATGTTACATCCCTTGCAGAGGCTCGCGAGGCTAGCTCCGAAGCGGTGATCTTGGCAAATACTCATCAGATCGGGAACGCACCAGCGACCTCTTACATTCATGGCCCCGTATTAGACAACAACCTGATTCCGAACTATCCTTACGCCATGTTTGGCAATGGAGATTTTGATAAATCAGTGAAGGTTATGGCGTCTCATACATCCTTCGAAGGAGCACTTTTCTTTGACGTGAAGAATATGGACGATGCGGATTTTATACCCTGGATGCAAAACTCGATACCAGGGCTAACAGTGTCAGAACGGAAATATTTGGCTAATGAGCTATATCCACCTATTTTTAATGGTAGTTTGGGGTATACCAATCAGGGTTCTCGGCAGATGGCTTTGTGGGGAGAGGCAGTCATCGATTGCAACTTTGTTGGCATCAACAAGGTTATGAATGGACAAAGTTATGCTTGTGAGTTCTCCAAAGCGTTCAACACATCAAAAACTAACGAATTGATAGATCAGTTCAATGTCACGCCTGGCCTGCATACCCAGGACCTCAAGTATATTTTCAACGATCCTCAGAGCCCTGCGTTTGAACCCGTGGCGCAAGATATCTTACAAATGGTTCTTACGAGTTTTACTGTGAAAGGAATTCCAGAGCTTCCAAGTAGATATACCATGGACTTTCCCTCATGGGGAACTGAAGGAAATATCGTCAGCATAAGTGGGCAAGGTGTCGAAAAGAAGCTGAATGGTGTTAACGAAACACGTTGTGCTTGGTGGCATAGATTTCACTCTGGAAAGGCCGCGCAGAACTCCTTCTGGAAACAATGACAGATGGGTTTCCATCGTCGGCTAGATTGAGTGCAATAGGGAAGGGGTCAAGAGTCATGACTACAGCTATATTGATCCTTCACTATCTAGGTTCTGACTTGTGCTTGTTGCAAACTATTCGTCGGGCGTACTGACTCTTCGTTTATTTGTTGACGTTGTTCTCCTGTCTTTTCATGAAACCTTTCGAGTCTCCGTATCGCATCGTCCAGCCTTGTAATTCTATCAATACCCTTTTGATCACTACAAACACATTAGTTGACGTGTCAAGTTAGAGATTTACAAAAGGTAGTATGAGACTCACCTTGCTGCTATAACAACCAGTTCAAACATGACACGAGACCGTATAATCTCTCTCTTCTTGCTCTTCTCTAGGACCTGTTGGCGTATTCTGTACCAACGCATCATACTCTTATCTACTCCTAATGAGATGGTAAATCTTAAGATATCCAGAAGAGGCAAACAGTACGGCAGGATTACGTAATTTCGAAGGAAGCCTAAGTATGGGTCGAGCCTCTTGAACTTCCGTTGAGCCGGTGGATTTGCCCGTACTTCGACCTTTCGGAAGATCTCTAACCAAGGATCATTGAACCTGTCAGCTGGGTGCTGCATTTGCACAAGACTAGGCAAATCAATCTGAACGCCGACAGCTCCATACCAGTCAACTAAAATGGAAACCTCGATGTCGTATAGACTTTTCAGAAGCAGATGAAGGCGGCCGTTTTCAGAAGCTTCTCCTCCTAGGTCAGGGAAGTGGCGCGTTAATGCTTGAGTCTCACCTAGGGTGGCTTCCACCGATTCGATGATAGTCGCCATTTCTTTCTTTGCGTTTTGTAGTATGTTGAGTCGCAAATAAACAAAGCCGAAAATTGCCGCGAGAAAAGTCAAGATACCAGTGACACTGGCTACGATTGACAAGGGACTGTCATCCATTTTGCAAAATAGCCAAGAGACTTCGGGTATCACAAAAAGCTTAGTGATAGATAGGGTAGTCTAAAAAAGTCTTTAATAGTTCTTGTATGGGTTAGGTTTATTTTTTTCTTATGTTCAAGGTCTTTTTGATAGGAAAAGTTTAGCTTTATACTCGTCTCAGAGCATATAGAAAGTGAGACAAGAAAATGTCGACTGTAGATATGGAGGAAGAGAGTTGATGAGTTGTTGATGCCTAACCTACAGAGTAGTCTGCCTAGTCTGCCCAGTCCTGTGGTCTGATTGAATCTACCCCGCCTTACAGGGGTTGATTTGATATGACCAGGGGTTCGGAGTTTATCTCACGGAAAGTGGACGGTTTGCATCCTCAGTGACAATCCCTGCAGGTATTGAGTATCTACACAGCCGATAACCAAGCCACAGCCGCAGTCATCCGCCCCCCGTCACCGCACTCGTTCTATTGGTTCCACATGTCTCATTATCCCACTATGGTAGGTACTTTACCAACAAGTCACTCAATCAACCGGGCGGCACGTAGCAGGTACGTCTGCAAGTTCCGGCCCCAGCTGCGCCATCTCGGTCTGTTGTCTCCCTATCATAGCTGGCCGAGAATATGCAGCTGCTTCGCATTTCATTTGTTGCTATGTATCTCTATAACCAACAGTCCTATTCAATGGCACACAATATAGTTGGTTTACTTATGAGACAGATCAGAAGAGAAAACATAAAGAGTATATTGATTCGATATAAATCATCACCGCAACGAAGGCTCGTCTTAGCAATACCACTTATCGCTAACGTGGCAGGTATTGCTTTCTGCGTTATCAAATTCTCCGTTTGTCTTGCTTCACCTGGTCAAGAAGTCACCCGTCTCAAATATTTGCTACTACCAACTGGCAAGAACAAGTGGACTGCAAATCCTCTACTTCTCCATTGGGTTAGATGGCGCAGTCTTCTTCAAAGTGAGAGGCACTACTTCATCTGACTTAGCAGTGGTTGAAGCGTTCCAGCCCACAGTATAGACACCATCAGTGTCAGTTGACTGCCTATACCAGAGAGAAAGCATTTCTCCGTTTTCTTCAACCATGAGGAAGGATCCATAGAGCATAAAGCTTGAGATGTAGTCATCGGTGTCGGCTGTTTCGTTGACCAGTCTGACAGTTCGAGAAGAAGACGATGGACCAGGCACGACTAGCGACCTGTTAGACCAGGTAGGATGCCTGTCGCCAGGGAGGGCCGTGGTGTTGGGAGAAGCCTCCCACTCATCGTTGGATACGGTGACTAAACTATGTTAGACATTTATGTCAAGTATCGCGTGTTGGATGGGTTGACTCACATTGGAGTGGTGCTGCCTGGGAATCGTCAAGACGGCTGAAATTGCCGACATATAACTCATCTTTAAAGAATTAGCAATCGGTTGGAGTATTATCAGCTAACATAAGTCATACCGCCTGAAGAGAATACTTGGAGACCACCGACACCAGGACCATAGGCATAGATAGAAAATGGTTTCGAGTTGTCAGCTGCAGCTACATAACTAGCTAGAGCTGGCAATGCAGCTTTGACGATAACGGAAGCACGCATGACTGCTGAGTTGGTCGGAAAAGAACAAATGCAGAACGATGTGTTTTGAATGTGCGGAGTATGTGTAGGTAATTTCAAAATGATGGATATGATAAGTGATATATTAAGAGAAAACTAAGATGCAACCCTGCCATTGAACATAATGTAGCTAATTGCCGCGTATCCGTTTGTACGACGGTTCGGGTCAAGATTAATCGCTTACGCAGTTCATGCGCCCTATTTTCACGGGTTCTCCCACAATAACTATAATTTAGTCTATAGATAAGAACGGGATGTGGGCAGCTACCGGAGAAATGTTTCGATCATCTTTCTAAAAGTCCATTTTGGGCATAGAACCAGGAACGGGCCGTTGTTTGTTTCCGGGTGGCTTGTGTTTCAACTCTTTAGCTGACGTTAAGTGCCGGTAGCGTGGAGGGCCCTATCGGCGAATCCGTGTACGGAAACAGTCAGGCTTTCACGGGATCAACTTACAAGTCTCGTATCTAGGAAATGTTAGTACTTAAGAACAGTAGAGGAAGTTGTAAATATTGATGTTAGACTTCCAATCATCCTCCTTTATCCCTCTTCTACGTCGTTATCGTCTTTCTGCTTGCGTTCCTTGGCAAGAGATCCTCTTGTCCGTCATGCGGTTTCATCACTTTCTTTTAGCCGGGTTTTTCGGCCTTCCGCAGGCCATTGCCGGTATTTCCTCTACTCTCGACCGTCGTGCATCCTGTGATGGAAATACTGCTTCCACTAGGTCAACATGGTGTGACTATTCCATCGACACTGATTATTCCACTGAGGTGGTTGATACTGGTGTTACTCGGGAGTATTGGCTAGAGTTGAACGATGTGACCGTTGCTCCTGATGGATATTCACGCTCCGCCATGGCCGTCAACGGTACTATTCCAGGCCCTACTCTGTTTGCCGACTGGGGTGATACTGTCGTTATCCATGTGACAAATTCCTTGACCACATCCCTCAACGGCACCAGTATGCACTGGCACGGTATTCGTCAGAACTACACCAACCAATACGATGGTGTTTCTTCTATCACCGAGTGTCCTCTTGCAGTTGGGGAGACCGTCACCTACACCTGGAAAGCTACCCAGTATGGCTCAACTTGGTATCATTCGCATTGGGCTCTCCAGGCCTGGCAGGGTGTTTTTGGCGGTATCATCATCAACGGCCCTGCCACTGCAGACTACGATGAAGATCTCGGTATGGTCTTTCTCAATGACTGGGATCACCAGACTGTGGATGAGCTCTACTATTCAGCCGAGACAGATGGACCTCCCACACTTGACAACGGACTTATCAACGGCACCAACGTTTACGGCGACGATGATGACTCTTCGCAGACTGGCTCTCGCTTCAATGTTTCCTTCGAATCAGGCACTTCGTACCGTATGCGACTAGTCAACGCTGCAGTCGACACGCATTGGAAGTTTTCCATCGATAACCATACTATGACAGTCATTGCAGCAGATTTGGTACCCCTCGAACCATATGAGACAACAGTACTGGATATCGCTATGGGTTGGTTCTATCATGACTTCCGTAAGACTCAATAATACTAACCTTACTTAGGTCAACGATACGATATCATAGTCACCGCAGACCAATCCGACGTTGCCGACAATTTCTGGATGCGTGCTATTCCCCAATCTGCCTGCTCCGACAACGACTCTACAGATAATATCAAGGGCATTATCTACTATGGAGATAGCCCTGGCACACCTTCCACAACTGCATACGACTACACGGATGGCTGCGACGATGAAACAGACAACCTGGTGCCTTATATCTCCAAGACCGTCGATGATGCCAATTGGAGTGATCTCGAGACAGCAACAGTTGGAAAGAATACCGCTGGTCTGTTCAAGTGGATGCTCAACAGCACTACCTTTCTGATGGACTGGTCAAACCCTACGCTGGCTCAGATCATGAACGGCACGACTGAGTTTGAGACAAGCAATGCAGTCATTGAGTTGAGCGAGGCAAGCCAGTGGGTTTACTTTGTAATCGAGACTACCCTAGCAGTCCCTCACCCCATTCACCTCCACGGCCACGACTTTTTTATTCTGGCGCAAGGAACTGGCACTTACTCGTCTTCGGTCACTTTAAACACGAGCAATCCACCTCGTCGTGATACGGCCATGCTTCCAGGAAACGGATATCTTGTCATGGCCTGGGAAACGGACAACCCCGGTGTATGGTTGTGCCATTGTCATATCGGTAAGTTTTATACCCTCTTATGAACTGCTTCTTAACTTACTAACCATTCTTTAGGTTGGCATACTTCTGAGGGTTTTGCTGTTCAGTTCGTTGAGCGTGCGAGCGAAATTCCTGACATTACGACTTCAAGCTATGTTTCTGATGTTTGTGATAGTTGGACCTTGTTCCAGAGCGAGAACTCAATTGAGCAGGATGATTCAGGCGTTTAGATAGGGTCATGTACCTTTCTAATAGTGTTAGCAGATATACCTACAGTTGCTATTCCATGCCAGCTAAATAAGTCTATTAATGGTTTGATTATTGACGCTTTAATCTTAGTACTTTTGTCTTTAAATGAGGCGTAAAAAACTTTTCATTTAACTCCATCCTATCTATTATATAAATTGTTCGATAAGGATAATCCCTGAAAGCTACGATTACATCAGTTGTGTCACGGCCAGGGTCCCTATGTGCATTTAAAGCCTTACTCATTACACTAAAGGTAAGTGACTAAAATATGAATCCTCTGGCCTTATAATATACTCTTATATACAGCTAAAGCGCCCCTAGGATCAGGTCTAGACTCGGGCTTAGACTACGGTATGACACTGACGAACCATTTGTGAGCCCCAGGTCGTCAGAAGAGTTGGCGGCTAGGAGACGAAACTAAGTAGTGAATTTATAATGCTTAGATAATAAGCTTAAACCATCTATTTATATTATACTTAGCCTTGGTGGGCCATTTCTTTGACGTGACTATCATAGACGTATTTTAAAGACGAAGCTCAGTTTTATTATTATTTTAAGGACTATTACTCAGGCTGCGAATGCCTCCTCTCTGACTCGATATATGACGGCAATGAACTAGAACATCTCGCGCTGCTTTCCGGGAGCCCAAGATCCTCGGCGTCAGGCTGTACATCTCCATTTGGCTCCTCTGTTGTGAGCTGTACTGGCAGTACCAGCTTCAGGGTTGTCGATAAAACGTTAATTGTTAGATGCAGTTGGTATGTTCTAGCAACAAGGCAAGAATAAAAAGTAGGCAAAAACATTTTCTTATCGCTCGTAAAATTCGTAACGGGTATCTCGATATGGCTGCTGAATGTTTTGGCAGTCTCGGTGACATCATTGTCTGTTTGCTTCGGCGAATTCTTCTCCCAGCTAAGTCCAACCTCCATTTTCTTCAGCAAAGTCTCGGAGTCTTTGTAGCAGTCTCTTGCGTTGACGATGTGAGGCGGTTGTTGCATGGGCTCATCTTGTGACCATGTTTCTGACTCAATCTTTGCAGACACGCTGCATGTTTGCGGCAGACTAGTCTTGTGATCGCACATCTCTAATCTGAGAGATGTTACAATAGTCGCAGGATGAAAATTCTTTCCGCTGGAGTCGACAACGATCGCAGTGGGTTGGTCGGCGCGTACTGTGATTTCACCCCAAGTGCGACCAAAGACACTGGATTTGAGCTGCTTAGATGACACAAGCTTGAAATGCCGGTTTGTTGTAGGGATCTTCAAATGCGGGTGTTGGACTTGACCTGGCAAGAACTGAACGGTCTCTTTGGCTTCCATCTTAGCATACTCTGCGCTGGCCGAGTCCCAAACCTGAGCAATAACACCGTAGTCAACACGCACGCCCCTTGGCATCATGGCATCGCTCTCCCAGCCCGTGACAGTGGGTGGAAGATGTAAGTGCATTTGGCGTGTTTCTTGCCATATGACGTTATGTGAGCAAGCCTCTGTACCGAGACCAGTGGGAAGGACAAAGTAAAACGGAACCGTGTAAGTCTCATTTGGCTCGAGAAGTTTATTCGTGGGTAATGCCGTCTGTTCAATTGGCATTTCCAGATCAAGTAATCGATGCCATGTCTCGAATGTTAGACTGGCGTTAGGGCGCTCAATACTAGAGTCGCAAACAAACTTTATTGAGATTTTGGTGAAACGAGTCTGCTTCTTCGGCTTGATGACGACAGTGCCCATAACTATGGAGCCAGGGCGATAACGTTTTGATGCATAATGATCTTGGATGTGAATGGTGAGGCTATTTTTCTTGGGGGGTAAGATAGAATGAAGGCTCTGTTGGGTTGATGGATCGAATGGGCTGAGGACCGGGCGTGTCTGAAGAGGGACGCCGGTTCTTTGAGTGTAGGCAGGCTCCATATTGACGATACGATACTAAAGTGAATTGACATGACATCTTGGCGTTATTTGGCCTGGATGTTATACACTTTCTGCCTGACTAGGCATCTACACTTTTCTCGATGACTCGTGTCAATGAATTAAGTCAAGGCGAGTGACTCACGAGTTTCGCGTAAGACTGGTCATCAGCTTATTCCGACCCGATTGCGTGGTCTGGGAACAATATGCGCATAATTGAGTCACTGAGAGTCGCGAAAACAGTAATCACTAATATCATTCATCCGCTAGCCAATAATAACAGGATTAGCGTCAATCGGCGTTCACATTCAAAGGCTTGTCTTATGCACCGCGTTAGCGCAGCACGGCACGTATGATCCGAATTAAGGTAGTGCTCCGTCCAGGCTGATTAATACTCAACGATAGCGACAGACGCTAAAGATTAGAGTGTTTTTATTGGAGGGAAAAGGCATCGTCAAGAGACTCGTAGCGTGAATAGCAGAATCATCCACGACAGCGGAATTCATAAGTGCTCACGCAATCCTCTTGAATTACCAAGCTAATGGCCGATTGATTTGGAAGAAAACGTATACCATAACTTATTAATCTCAAAATGTACTCATTGCACCATCGATGTCGTCGTTAAACAGTCAATCCTACGCGGAAGGCAGAACCCACAATGCGGAATAACATGCTAAGCACAATTTGGTCTAGGTCCATGGATGACCCCGTTACAGCTGGTATTACAATTGGTCGTTATACAGTAGCCTGCGTCTCGATAGCTGCTACCTCTGGGCCGGCGAAGCGACAATACAGCAGCCTAAAGTTGATGAACATCACTCTACGTGGTATTCCTCAATGATTCCTCAACCCACGCGTCGAATACATGATCTAGGCCAGCCTGGAAATAGGATATTATCGTGCAGATGTCAAGATGGTGATAATAATATGGCGATACTCGTGCTAATTCGAGCCAGATCATTGGTAACGACACAACGATTCAAGGCTGAGAGGCCCCCAATAGAGCTTGCAACAGAATATTAGTTCAGTACATATGATGATACTTATCAGAGGCATCGGAATTCCGTCCCGTTCCATAATCAAACTAGCATTAATCTTCAGGGTAGACCATGCTGCAGTGAGCTGTTATTGTTGGATCATTGTCTAGTGATGAGGTTTTGAGGATTATCAGCCAAATACGATTTTAGTAGGACTCAATAGACAATGCTAGCTGTCAATGGCTCAGTAGAGTGATAAAACATTGAATAAATGACTTTACTATTCGTAGGTAAATAACCGGATTGGGCTGGTCTCGAGATGAACATATTTACAATATATACGTAGTAGTGTAGGGTGAAATGGAAACTTGAACGCATTATACCATGCGGCCGCAGAGAAAGTGGCACAAGCTATAGGTTGTACTGTCACTGTTTCTAGCACATACGACCAAAGGTAGTGGAAAATACGGGATCCCGTCCGCTCTCCCATAGTCAAGCCACTAACCGGCGGATTAGTAGTTGGGTCGGTGACGACCAGCGAATCCCCGCTGTTGTATGTTTTTTGCATTTTTGGTATCAGGTCAAGTTGATCTGGGGAATCAAACCATGCCCAGAAGGAAATACTAAGCTCATTGGGATACTTACGAGCGCCGGTCATGTCTTTTCTTGGTCTAGAGGCCGAGGACTAGGATGTAAATTTCTGTTACTCATGAGATCCACAGAATCCACTAAAAAGAGAAACAAGCTTCTTGGATATCCCCTTTCTTTCTACTCTAATTATTTTCTGTCCTCGTATTGCTGTATACTTTTAGTATTTGTGGTGTCAAGGAATATTCTCCTTATTTTTTGGAAAAGATCGACTGAAAATGTCGCCGGTACGAACTCAAGAAGACCAGAACAGTGGAGATAAACAGACGACAGTCTGGACTGGACAGGACGATTCTTCAGACACGTCAAAGCAAGATGCAGCTCGACAAGCTGACATACAGTTTCGCCAGAGATTTGGAGATGCTGGACCCCTTGGTTTGTCTGGATTTGCCTTTGCGACTTTTCTAACAGCCTTGGTCAATCTCAATGTCCGCGGCGTGACTATTCCCAACATTGTCATTGGACCGGCTCTGGTTTATGGAGGCCTTGCTCAGATACTTTCTGGCATGTGGTAAGTTACTTTCCTCTTGAAACAAGATGTCGCTGGTAAGGATCTGACGGTATACGCAGGGACATCGCCAATGGCAACACCGTTAGTGCCACTATTGCCTGTTCGTATGGCTGTTTCTGGATCTCCTTTGCCATCAGCCTCATTCCTAGCTTCAACGTGAGGGATGCGTACCCTACTGATGCCGACTACAACCATGCCAACGGACTGTTTCTCATGGTAAGCCCACCGGAAACCATTCTAATCCGAAGTTCCACTCACGACTCACGATCTTTAGGGATTCTTCATCTTCTCAGTGGCCATAACATTTTGCTCTATGAGATCGAATGTCTTTTCTCTGACACTTTGTCTTCTTGTTAACTGCACTTGGTTATTACTGGGGTTAGCTAATCTCTGCACTGATGAGCGGGGCGCTCCGAACAACGTGCTTCTCAAGTGCGGCGGCGTTACTGGTTTGCTGGTTTCGTTCACAGCGTGGTATCTTATGTATGAGGGCCTAGCGAATAGGCAGAACAGGTATGTGTACCACTGAGCTTGAGAGAGATTGAGACTGACTGATGTAAAAAGCTTTGTTCTACCGACGAACCCTGATCTTCCATGGAACCCAAGCCGACGACCGCATAACACAAAGTTCAATTAAACTAGGATGTAAAATTATCTCCCAGATGGACGAATATCAATACGTTTCTATAATTGTAGCCCTCAGTTCCTCCTATAATTAGTGACTAGTATGCTGATGTTGTAGATAAAGACAGTCGCTAGAAGTCATGTTGCTATTAATGCATGCTGATGTTCAGTTGGCCAAAACCTAGTTAAAATACTGTTTCGCAGTTGCAGCAGTTATTGAATCAATGTTCCAACCTGAGGCTTTAAACTAATCACCTAGATGTTCTTTCTCTTCCATTCCTAAGTTCAAGAAGGGTCAATTTATGACACGCTGTGATCATTATCTCGCATGTCGTCTTGTGCACCCATTTCAGATCATAACCATTCATGTCTCGGTGTTCTTAATTATACACCTAAATACACCTTGGATTAAGTTCTCTTTATGATTCTTAGAGGACTAAGGTAACCGCTTCTGAGAACGTATCAACTTTGCATTTACAGAAATGAATTAATGAATAGAAACGCAAGATCGAGGTGCTCATAGGTAAGCAGGAAGGTATAGGGTGTTCTGATACCTACAACCAGGATTGTGAGATCTAAGAAGTTGGTTGGGTATCTTGTCTAGGCTAGTATTGGCTTAGTCCTTAGGGGCTCCTTTACCCCTGCCTCCAGTATCGCAAAGGCTGGCAAATTCCAGCCTATAGAATAGAGGGTATATCCCCGGACTTTCTTTTTTCAGCTGCTCCATACGTAAAGATTATTCGCTCATCTCGCTCATCACTTTCCCAACCACAACAATGTCTAGATCCTTGCTGGAAAACCTACCCCCTGAAGTGCTATTTGGCATTCTTGATCACCTTGATTTAGATGATCAGAAGAACATCAGCTTAGTCAACTCAGGCTTCCGGTCAGCTATAGCGCCATATCTTTTCAAGGTCCTTCGAATCAATTGCCCGGTAATACAGGACCATATTATCCCCACGGTCGTCAACAAGTATGGAGCACATGTTTTGGAGTTGAGACTGAATGTGGTCTTTTATACGAGAGAGACGGAAGAAGAAGCTGAGATAGAGTATGAGATGTATAGTGAAGATGAATCGGAGGAAGAGGAGGAAGATGAAAGCGGTGAGGGGGATGACAGTGATGGGGGACAAAGCCTCCCGGAATATGGATATGTCAAAATCAGGCAAGAGAATGACGACGAAACCAAGCACCATTCGCAAGTGGAAGCTGAAGCAAATGAAAACGAAACCGAGGAAAGTGGAGAAAGCAATTCTAAATCTCACATTAGCCGCCCTTGGTATTGGACCAATCCTCCTGCGTCAGTCTGGACTCGAAACGAAGCCGACATATCGACTGTCCACGATTTAATCCGGTTTACAGCTTTACCACACTGCAAAACCCTCACGCTCTCTACCAACGGCGAAGAAGATTTTGAAATCGAAGAGGACTGGAATGGCAATGACAAAGGGAATTTCTCCATTTACATCTGTGAGGATCCAGAAAGTTGGAACGTGGTTGAGATGAATGAGATGGAGTATCCCTGGCGAGCAGCACTTCGGGAAATGTACCATGATATCGCGACCATCTCGATTGTTGATGACCTCAAGATTTTGAACTTCTTGCCCCTGAAAACTTCCTTCTGGCAGAGAGATGAATGGGCTATATATCTGGGTAGGCTGATGAAGCTGACTCTTCATACCTTTGGCGCCGACAATAAATCTGAAATGTCTCCCAATGTCAATACGCAACGTGGCTTCCAACACTCCTTCCAAGATTTGCCATATACCATGCTTGCGCATGCGAACAACCTAGAATACTTGGAAATCCAAGCTCACAAATTTAGCTACCTCGGTGGAGAGAGATCCCTATTCCTGGCTCCAGGTTCCCTGCCATCGCTACGCGTTTTGCACGTCCACGGCCTAGCGGTAACTTAAGTACTTACAAACTTTCTCAGACACGTACATGGGAAACTATCCAAAATTCACATCACGGACTGTGTAGCGTTGGACCTTGATATAAACGAAGTGCAGCCACCCACGTGGGCAGACTTGTGAAAAGTTGTACGTCAAGCTATAAAGGCAACTGCAGAGGTGATGTGCATACCAACGAAGGACTGGCCTATCACTGATGCGGAAGCTGATTGGTATGGCGAAGAACCTTGGGTACCGCCGGACGATGAGGATGAGAATTGAAGAACCTTCGTAAAAGAGCGAAAGAGGAAAAAGACTTTTGTATTTGGCCGTACGGATTGGAGGATGATGACTATGGTAAGATATTATCCGACCCTGACGCGAACTTGGAGCGTTTGGAAATGGAGGAGGACAATTTGGAGTTTAAGTTATTGGCTGAAGAAGTACGAAGGGGCGGCGGCAATTGTAGTTTATCCTGAGGGCGGTCGCACGCTAGCAACTGGCGATGCCGTTGTATATTAGATCCAATTTTACACAGGGAATCCTTCATCGATGCTCCTTTCACTAAGAATGGCGTTCAGACACAACCTAGATTACCGTATCAACTCACCAGATTCGGTACCGTGGAAATCACACCAGCCACAGCAAGCACACTTTCTACTGGCTTAGCTACAGAATGCCACTTTCATAATCTAATTAGATGCTTAAGTGGTCCAAGTTAGCTAAAACGACGCTACCGAATCTGGTGAGTTGGTACGGTACTCTAGCTGACTTTGCTAGATGGAGTACTGGCGTTGTAGCTGGCTGCAGGAACCTGTGGTCTGGCGTGCACTAGTGAATTAGAGTTTAGGAAAAGTAACTGTCCATAAATGTCTATGAGTTCTTGATAATATTCTTCTTCCTTTCTTTCATCGTCTGAGTCACCCACGTAAGTGCATGTAGATCATCCTACCCTCTCCTGTGAGCAGAAGAACTACTATCCTACTGCTGGAGATTTAAAGCGTGAGATAATCTTCAAATTGAGAACAAACACAATGCTCCCTATGTGAAGCTCTGGTAAAACTGTTGTGGAGGCCAAGCCCAACGACAATAGCGATTGGGAGTCAAGTCCGTAGGCAATGCGTCCAAGTCCTTATCTAAACGCGGATGGTGCATGTATCTAAGCTATGATTTAGTCAATAAGCCACGGGCTTATGGAGCTACAAGATCGTTCTCATAGGTTGAAACATCAATGAAAATCACGTCAAGATCATCAAGTTCGTCTCAGCTTACTCAGAGCTAGTACAATACAGGTGGTGTCAGCCCCTCTATCACTTAACTACAAATACATAGCTTCTCAGGAGCTCTCCCCCGACAATTTCCTGTCTGTCATTAATCCAATTTGTCTCTACTCACGTTGCTCAAACATTCTAGCCTTGAACAATGAATCGCACGCAGTCTACGCCCAGCAAGACATCACAGCAAGTCATAAAACTCTTGCTTTCAGTTGTCCTGCTGTCAATTCTATGTGGAACAATTTTACCAACCAAGTTCTTGCGCCTGTTACCGGTCATATCATCGATAGTCAGCCTACAATTTGCCTACGATGAATATTTCTTTCTCTCGTGCTGGACCAAGCGCCAATACCTAGCGCAAGCCAATGAGCTGCTGCCGCTATGGTTCACCCACTGGGCACCAGCAGGGACCAAAGTCGTATTCGGAAGCTTCACACTTAGCTTGGCGAGTGGATCGGCAAATGCCATTACTATCTGGAGGGACACCGGAGATCTGATTACCATCCTGTCTTATATGGCTGGAACTCTATTTGCGGCCGGTCATCTGCTTGTCTTTGGTCCGACAGCAATCAGATTGCTGGCTAAAATCCGGCGTAACGATGCTGATGCTCAGAGTACGGAGTCGTTGGAGATGTGGCTGAAGATGCATGCCACGAGATCTTTTGTGGTGGACCTACCAGCCGCTCTCTGCTTTATCATCGGTTTACTCAACGCTGCATAGTCAGCTATATGAGACTTTCAAGCGCTAGGCACATGGGTTCTCAGGTTAGGGGAGGAACGACAATAACGCTGCATGGTGATATGTCGCTCATGTCGGAGACGTCCTAAGACATCATTGGATGGCTCAGTATCATATGGACTGAGAATTGAAGGCTGTAGAAATAAGGAGAAATCCATTCATATCGACATGGGTCAAGTTGGAGCAACAAGCGTTATTACTATACCTATCGTCTGTTTTTACTCACTTAACCAACTATGTAAAACGGAACTCTTTTCCAATTAGTTCGAAATTCGCCCTTTTCCACTTTTCAAAGTCATAACAGAGGCCAAATGTAATACACGAGAATCCTGAAAAACTGTACCAACGGTGAGGCCACTGAATCCACGCTGACGGGCCAGCATAACTAGCTGAGTCGCACTTATCGAGTCGCCCCCAATTTTGAGAAAGCTGTCGTCTCGCCCTATAGTATCAGATTGTACTTTGAGCACAGAGGCAAATAGCTCCTGAACATGACGTTCCATGTCTGTTTCTGGCGGACGCTTTACCAAGTCAACCAGCGAATACTCCGCGATTCTTGACGGGTCGAGATTCGCAGTCAAATTTCGAAGTTTGGTGCGGTCGAGTTTAGTGGATGTGATAATGGGCATGTACCGACAGGGGATAAAAATTGTTGGTACCATGTACTTTGGTAGCATCACAGCTGATTGCCTGATCAGGTCATTGATGCGACCCTTGAGATCATCTGTAAGCGGCAAAAATATGCTTTGCTCATCGTCGTTGTTCCCAGTGCCAGTTTCCACCGTATCTGCACAAAAGCAGAGGTATGCGACGAGGGTTTTCCCACCTCGCGTCTCAAGAACGTCAACGGCTACCTGACGAGCGCCGGAAACAGCCTGAATGCTGGACTCGACCTCTCCCAACTCGACCCGGAGTCCACGAATCTTGACTTGTGAATCTGCTCGACCAACGAATTGTATTGTACCATCAGGGTTGTAGTATCCCAAGTCTCCAGTCTTGTAAACACGATTGCCTGGTTGATGCATATGTCGAGGCATCCACTTCGGAGATGGGAGCACGGCCGCGTTTGTTCGGACAGGGTCCGACAAGTATTCCCGAAGTAGGTTCGGACCCTGGATCACCAACTCACCTACAAAGCCGACAGGTACAGGGTTAAGTAGGTTATCATTCGGGTCGACGATCCAAACGTTGCCACCTACTGGTCGACCAATCGTGAGTGGAGACTCATCAGGCGACGTCCACTCGTGGAACGCGCTCATGACACAGGCTTCCACAGGGCCCCAACAGTTAACAATGCGAGCCTTGCTGTGCCATAATTTCAGAATATCCCTCCCACAAGCCTCACCTCCGAGCAAGAGAACCTTCAGAGATGGGACGTCTTCCGGCTGTAATGTCCGGGCCAAAGAGGGTGTTATTAACGCCCAAGTCACGTCCTTCTCTCGGATGAACTCGGCTAGTGCCTCCATGCGGGCTTGATCAGATGGAACACAGACGCATCCGCCTGAGAAGAGTGTAGCAAGCGCTTCAGTCACGAAAGCGTCAAAGACGTATGCCGAGAACTGTAGCATCATCGTGTTGGAATCCATTCCGAGCTTCTTTGCAATGGCCAGTTGACTCGTACATACAGAGCTATGTTCGAGAACAACACCTTTAGGCGCACCAGTACTTCCAGAGGTGAACAAGACGTAAGCCACATCTCGAGGTGAGGTTTGGTCGTGAGGGAAACCGTCGACTTCCTTCAAGGACCTCATAAATGCTGCGTCAACTATGACTAAATTCAACCCCAAGTCGGAGCACAGTTTAGCGTTGGCACTTGAGACAACGGCCAGCTTTGAACAACTTTGTTTGACGACCCGTTGGTGATGCCCGCTAGGATGAGAAGGATCCAACGGAACCCAAGCCGCCCCAACTTTGTTGATGGCTAAGATAGCCACAAAGAACCAAGCTGACTTCTCAAAGCATACATGGACCAAATCCCCTCCGGAGACAGTTGTGTGCTTGCTCAAGTATGATGCCAACTTATCCGCTGCTCTGTCAAGTTGACTGTAGGTAAATACTTCATCCCATGCATCGATTGCAACTGCGTCGGGTCGTCTTTCTGCTTGGTCCGCAACCAAGTCATGTATACAGGAATCAACGGTCTCTGTAGTTTCGTCGTTCCATAATATAGCTTGTTGGGTATCCCATGGAGTGCTGATGGAGACCCGACTCAGAAATCCCGTTTCCCCGTCACGTAGTAGTTGTTGGATTACAGAGTCAAAACGGGTTGACAAGGCCGTGATCTGACCACCAGTGAGCACCCCCGTGTCGTATGTTACATCGAATTGAATGTGATCGTCGTGTGTCCAGGCCTGTACCACCAGTGGGTAGTTGAAAGATCCCTCCGACACGTCATCTGTCAATGACATGACCGACTCAGGGTTATCAACTACCGTGAGAAGCTTTGCAGGTTGGATGACCAACAAGCTACGAAAGTCGCACGCCTGGCGTGCTGAATCGCTGAGGTTGGCAATATTCCGCAGGCCGAATTGTTCAAAAGCGACCATTTCCAATGCCTGAGATTGAACATCTTGCAAGAAGTCACTAATCGTCTTTTCCTTGTCAAGGTGAACCCGCACAGGAACAGTAGCTATCGCAGGCCCTACCATTGCGTCTAGACCCAGGACAGGTGCATTACGGCCAGAGACAGAAGTCCCAAAGCATACGTCATCTGTATCGCAGTACCGGGCCATCAGAATTACCCAGGCTGCCCGAATGAAAGTGGCCATGGTAATCGAAGAGCCTGAACTGTGGGTAAATGGAATCTTGCGACATGCTGTTGCAACGGAGGGCCTATCATTCATCCTCTCGGTCTTGTGCTGTAGCTGAGGGTGTGGAAAAGGTGTTTGCTTGGCATTCAGTAGCTGTTTGCGCCAGTAGCTCTGGCAGGCGTTTTGGTCGAGAGTTGTGATGTACCCAATGAACTGAACGTATGGCTGAAGTTCAAGGGCAGTTCCGTGCTGGTAGAAACTTTGCATTTGCTCCCGCATGAGGTTCCCAGCCCAGCCATCGAAGATGGCATGGTGCATTATCCATGTGAAATATGTGTTCCCGTCATCTCGTGTTGTCAGGTTGTAGCGGCAAAGCCGTGAGCCATATGTCATACTGCCTTTAACGTCAACACTATCCTCTTCATACCAGGCCAAGTCATCTTTCACCACCACTTGAGCTGTCATCCCAGCGGTGATGATGATTCTGGTCCGTAGGTTGACACAGTTTTGGACGGTCTGGCACCAAGCTTGTCTGAAACGATTGACGTCGACATGCTCTGGAATTTTGTACACATGTCGAGCTGTGTAACTTCCCTGATCGGTGGCAGTGAGAGCCATGATTCCTTCTTGAAGTGGTGTACAAGGGTAGATATCTTCGATAGTCTGATGACTCCCAAGCCCACATTGTTCCCTGGCCTGTTCAAGAAGGTAATCTTTGCTCAGTGGCAACAGACTAAAAGGAGCGATGTCTGAGTCGGATAAAGTCCCATTGATGAAGCTAGCGCTTTCTGCAACACGACATAGTCGAGGATCCTTGAAGATTGTTGTAACTGCGACTTCAATACCGTGCTTACGGGCGAGAGAAGCAAATTGTATGGCGCTGATGGAGTCACCACCAATGCGTAAAAAATTGTCGTTCTTACCAATATCTTCAGCCCTGAGATGAAGCACCTGGGCCCACAGACTGCGAAGTTTGAACTCCATTTCAGTAGTTGGTACAGTTGTGTCCCTGCTAGTGTTGGAATAGTTCGCCAAATCCTCTGCAGACATGGTTCTCACGAAATCACGAAGCCTCTTCCTATCCATTTTCATGGAAGACACAAATGGCATCTGTTTCAGTGGAAGAAGGATTGTCGGGACCATGTATCCTGGTAGTAAAGCCTGGAGCTCACTCGAAAGATTGGCCAGAGCTCCCTTCGTTGCAACATCATTTTCAGCCAGTGCGCATTCCAGGCTTCCAACATCCTCTTCGCTAGCGACAGGTTGCATTTGTCGAAAGGCCAGAAAGGCAACCAGAATATCGGCCCGCCCCCTTCGAACCACTTCAACTGCGACGTGCTCGAGACCAGTCACAGCTTTTCTAATGTTGTACTCGATCTCGCCTAGCTCGATTCTCTGTCCCCGAAGCTTGATCTGAGTATCTTTGCGGCCAAGATATTCAATAGTGCCGTCGTGATTGTATCTCACCAGATCTCCTGTTTTGTAGAGCCTTGAATACTTCCCCCCTTCAGTCTCCGGTAGCCATTTCACACTATCTAGGAACACCTCTTTAGTCTTGGCCTCATCTCCGTAGTATCCCCGGGCTAATGAAGGCCCTTGTACCAGGAGTTCCCCAACACACCCGATGGCCGCCAGATGATCGTGATCATCGGGCTCGACTATCCAAAGAGTGGCATTGTGAGCAAGGCCGATTTTGGTTGGCGAGTCCTCTGGTGACTGAAAAGTATAAGTCGCACAGTCGACACATATTTCCGATGGCCCATAAGCGTTGATGAGCTTTACTCGGCGACACCACAAGTCCAATTGATCCTTGGTAAGCACCTCACCACTAAGAACCAGCGTATCAAGGGTAGGGACGTCTTCTGGCCGCATTGTGTTGGCAAATGACGGTGTAAGGATGGCCACGTTGACTTGTGCATCCTGAATAAATTTGGCGATGTTTTGTAACCGCTGTGCATCTGAAGGAATGCAAACAGTGCCTCCAAAAACAAGAGGAGTTAATGTCTCGCTCAGACTTCCATCAAATGTGAAATTCGAAAACTGAAGCATTCTTGACGCTGGTCTCAGCCCGTACGCGCCACCATGTCCCATAATGCTCGAACATAGAGCAGCATGCTCGACAACAATGCCTTTTGGCTGTCCTGTCGATCCTGAGGTGAAGGCGATATACGCGGCATGTTCCGGGCACACATCCCGGTTCAAAAAGGCACCAGCGTCCAGATCTGGAAGCTCAAGTATGAGTTGACTAGAGACTATTACAGTTGGCAAACCCATGTCCGAAAATAATGGTGCCGCTGTTGGTGACGCTAAGATAAGATGCGCATGGGCTCTGCCAAGTAGGGCTTTTAGTCGACTTCTAGGAGACGCTGAATCTAGTGGCACATAGATCCCTCCAGCCTTCATAATGGCCAGCATGGCTATAACCGCCCACCTTGATTTGTCGATACAAACAGCAACCGCTTTCTCGGGGGCAACACCAAGGGTCCGCAGGTGATAAGCAAAGGAGTGTGAAAGCTTGTCCAGCTCGGCATAAGTGAACTTGCCGTCCCAAGAATCGATGGCCACCTTCTCGGGATGGAGTTTGGTCTGTTCACTGATGAGATCTTGGACACAAGTAAAGATGAGCTTGGGTACGTCCTGGGCATTCCATTCCTTGATCTGTTCGACGTCTTTGGATCCACACATCGAGATGTTGGAGATTGCACTCGTGGGTTTGGTCACTAGCTGCGTAACAATTTGCTCATACTGGCAACATATTGCTTGTATCTGACGAGGCGCAATGACTTCCGTGTCGAAGTGGACGTGTAATTCAATGCTTCCGTCTCTGTCTACAACACACTCAAGAACCAGAGGAAAAGCATCTAACTGACGGCCAGCGCTTGGTAGGGCTTTCACCAGGTTATAACCCAGTTCTGGAGTTTGCGCGGCGCGAAAGATCTCGGCTGGTTGCACGATGAGCTGGCTACGGAATTGACAAGCTGGTCGAACCGCTTCTCCATATCTGGAAATAGCCTGTAGACCGGTGTGCTCATAAGGTATCATATCGTTCGACTGCGCCTGAATCCGTTCCAGAAGTTCGGTGACTGAGTCTTCTCGATTGATCTGTACGCGCACTGGGACTGTTGCGAGGGTCGGACCCAGGATGTTTTCTATCTGTGCGACAGGGCCGCTGCGGCCAGAAACTGTACATCCAAAGACCACATCATCACTATCCGAATACCTCGAAAGAAGCAGTGCCCATGCTCCACGCAAAAGATTGGATAGTGTTACATTGCTTGCTTGGCGATGAGGAATGCGGAAAATGTGATCCAAGTTCCCTGCGGCTCCGGGGCCAACTTGTTTGAATGTTTTGGGAGGGAACTCAGTGGCATGAGCGCCCTCAAGCTGACTAGTCCAGTAGGCCTTGGTCGCGACGGGGTCTACAGACTGAACAAACTCGACGTAGTTACTTAGAGGTACAGGATGTACTGATTCGTTTGAAAGGCCCAGGGCGTTCTGGAGAATCTTTGTCATTCGAAGAAATGAAAACCCATCATACAAAGAGTGATGAAGATCCCATAAGACACACGGGCGGCCATTATCCTCTGTCATGGTGAATAAAGATAGAGGTGTACCGTAGCCGACATTGGGCGGGTCAAAAGCCTGCAGCTCACTGAGCGATCGCTTCTGGTCTGGCTGCCAGGTTATTCCCTCGGATAATATTACTTGGTAGCAACCTTCAGGCACGAGGATAATACGCGTCCGAAGGATTGGGATCTGTTTGACTGTAGTCCTCAGTGCTGTCAAGAGGTCGGACATGACCAACTCAGATGGGGGATAGAGGGCAAATCGCGCCATATAAGAGCCAGGCTGGGTGATACTAAGGGCTATGAGGCCCTCCTGGAGAGGCGTACAGGGAAAGATATCTTCGATGACCTGGTTATTGGTGAGGCCACACTGTTCACGCGCCTGTTCAATCAGATGGTCCTGCCTGTCGCATGGTATAAGACTGAAAGCCGGTACTTCCACTGGATCTCTCCCATCGCACGTCGTTGCACTAGCTGCCACATGAGACAAGCGGGGGTCTCTTAGGATCGAGGCAACGGTTAGGCCTATGTTCTGCTCCCGTGCTAATGAAACTAATTGAATAACATTGATAGAGTCGCCACCCAGCTGCAAGAAGCTATCATGCCGGCCGATGGAGTCTCGATCAATATTGAGCACAGAAGCCCAAATGCCCTGCACTGACACTTCGATTGCTGTTTCTGGCTTGATCTTCTTGAAACTCACAAGTGAGTATTCTGCCCTCTGTTTCGGAGTTAACAATGCAGGGAGCTGTCGGAGCATCTTCCTGTCGAGTTTTGTTGACGTGATGAAGGGCATGTAAGCGCACGGAATGAACATTGTGGGCAACATGTAATGCGGGAGCTTTCGCTGTAGATAGTCCCGAAGGTCTTGAATTCGACGCCTGAGCCAATCTGTCAATGGCAAGAAGATTTCCGCCTCATATTGCTCGTTCTCGTGTCCTCGTAAAGCAACGATCGACTCCTGGCTGAAGCAGAGGTATGCCACAAGTATCGTGGTATTTTCTGAAGCAAGAGTCTCTACAGCGACTTGCGATACTTCAATGGCGTTCTTAATGGTATACTCAATCTCCCCAAGCTCGACACGAAGACCACGGATCTTGATCTGCGTATCTTTTCTGCCAGCAAACTCCATTGTTCCATCACAGTTGTAGTACGCAAGATCGCCACTCTTATAGCATCTACTCCAGCCAGACTTGTGCCTTTGTGGCATCCATTCCGGAATGTCCGTCATAATTGTGTCATTTGTTTTTTTCTTGTCCGAAAGATACTCGCGGAGAAGTGTTGGCCCTTGGATCAATATTTCACCCATGCATCCAATAGCAGAGGGTATGTTGGGGTTCTGAGAGTCAACGATCCAACAGAAACTGCCAACTGGCCGCCCTATCGTCAAGGGGGACTCGGTCGGTGATAGCCACTCATGGATAGCCGTAATGGGACAGCACTCAGCAGGACCCCAGACATTGATGAGCCGACACTTTCCCGACCAGACCTCGAGTAAATCGCGGCCAAATGCCTCTCCGCCTGAAATCAACGCTTGCAAAGTCGGAATTTGGTCAGGAGACAGCGTTCGGAGGAAAGACGGGATAAAGGCTGCCCAAGTTACATTTCTTTCACTCATGAATTCTGGTAGCTTGTTTAGTCTGATGTGGTCAGAGGGTACACATAAGCAGCCTCCGACCATCAGTGTGAACAATGACTCGTATACGCAGGCATCAAAGACATGTGAGGCAAATTGAAGCATCCGTGCCTCAGAAGTCAATTTGAGTCTCTTGCATACAGCCCGTTGGCTGCTGCAGATAGCTCCATGCTCCGTAATGAACCCCTTGGGAGTTCCAGTACTCCCAGATGTAAAGAGAACATAGGCAGCATCTCCTGGACAGACCTTGAGTGCTGGTGGCAGTGACGCTTCTTCAGGGAACTTAGTCAATATGGTCTGATCAAAGGTCTCACTTATCGTGATGACCCGCAAGCTCAGTTCCTCGCAAAGTCTAGAGACACCTTGAGAGGCTAGTGCTAGAGTGGCATTCGATTGCTGTATGACTTGCTGGTGACGCTCTTTTGGATGCTGCGGATCCAATGGGACCCAAGCGGCCCCTGCCTTGTTGATAGCCAGGATAGCGACGCAAAACCATACCGACTTTTCAAAGCACACGATGATCAGATCTTCGGTTTTTACTCCGTAATCTATTAGATAATGCGCAAGTCTGTTTGCTGCGCTTTCAAGCTCATAGTAGGTGAACTTTCCGTCCCAAGCATCGACGGCAACCTCGTTTGGCCGTTCTTGAGCTTGTCTCGCGACGGAATAGTGAACGCAATCCTCCACCACCTCGGGAATATCTTCGTTGTTCCAGGCTGTAGCCTGTTCGATATCCCAAGTGCTCTGTGGGGAGACATCGGCCAAGGGAGATTCATCCTGAGTAAGTAATTGTTGAACCAAGCGATCGAACTGATGCGATATCGCTTGCGCTTGGATGTGAGAAACCCTACTCGGATCGTACCAAACACGGAGCTTCACATGATCGTGCAGCAGAGAGCAGTCAATCAGTAGCGGGAAGCCAGGGTGAGGTCCTGTTGGAGCGAGAGAGAGTAGCTCTTCGTCATCTAGTCGCTCCAATACTCGTGATGTTGCCCCGGTCATATCAAGCTCCTCTGGATGGACTACCAGAAGGCTTGTAAAACTACAGATGTCACGGGCATCTGGGTTGGCCTTTAATATGTCGTCAAGACCGAAGTGCTCATGTGGCGCCATTGCTGCTGCGTGCGCTTGGACCTTCTGTAGAAAGCAGATGATACTTGCGGTGCGATCAACTTGGAGGCAAATAGGAACGACACCTGCCACCGAACCCAGAACATTATCGAGGCCGGCCACTGGCGCCTGACGGCCCGACACGAGTTGTCCAAAACACACGCTCTCGCTGTCACTCCAGTGACTCAGGAGAAGAGCCCAAGCGGCTCGCAGAATATTCTCCCTAGATACAGCAATTACATTCGAGTCTGACAACGTGATCGCAGTATTTATCTGACACCTAGGGACAGATGTAGATTGATCGGATGCTCTCGGTGTGTTTAGGCGCGGTACAACTAGTGGCTTTGCATCGCGCAACTGATCATCCCAGTATCGGCGAGCACTTTCAATATCCAGTGACTTTCGAATATATGTATTGAGGCTCACTTGCTGTAGCAGATTCAATGTTTTACCGCCGTAGTAGAAGCGATCAAATGTTTCGAGGATAAGCCGCATCGTCCAACTGTCGATGACAGCGTGGTGAGCCACGAACAAGAAGTATTTATTCCCGTCATGATCCTTGTGTAAAGCGTAGCGGCAAAGCCGGCAGCCATGCGACATGTCAATACTTGCCAAGTTATCCAGAGCAACCGACAACTCAGAAGCATTATTGGATTCCCAAATAGGCTGTTCTTTGATGATAGCTTGAACAAGAGACCCTTTGAACGTGACAACTCTGGTCCGCAGATTGTGGCAAGCCCGTAAACACTGCTCCCAGGCTACTTTAAAATGGTCAATGTCCACGTCCTTAACAACACGATAGACGTAGCTAGCCACCCAGGACTGGGGTTGCCCAACTGTCGCTTCCATGGCAATATGTTGGGCATCGGTACAGAAGCAAGCATCTTCAACGATCTCCCCAGGTTGCAAGTTGCACTGTTTTCGAATTACAGACATAAAAACGTCTAGATTGTCGATGGTTCCAAGCGTGGAGAAGGGTTCAATATGGCATTGTAGACTTTCTTCTTTCGCAGACACAGTTGCTCTCGCTAGCCCGTTGACTTGGGACAGGGTCGAAACCGCGTCTTGGGAAATAATTGGCTGCTGCATAGTCGCCCGGGGGGAAATGACTTTTTCAGTGACGCACAGAGTAGGTACAATTGCGATCTAAAATGCAAATCGGTTGTTGGGCACAATTCAATTGCAAAATTTATTGTATTTCTATCATTACTTTAATAAATCATAGTAAATATCGCCAGTCGACTGGTTGATGCTTATGCAGTCCGTGTCTCCTACAACGCGCTTGTGGATTCTCTCAGCGCTTACTTGATATAATTATGCTTGGCTTGTTAGCAAAGTTTTATTACTAACGTAGCTTTAGTAAGACTACATAATCCTTACTACAGGGCAGCGTACAGGAAAAGGCGGGGTGTATAGGGTAAGTGCTATGATGGCTGTTCCCTGGACGCGTCTCGTTTCCAAGACACGTGGAGAAATTTTGGGACATCTACTGAGGGTATCAAGCTAAATTCAAGTTACAAGTGGTGCTGTTAACTCATATTATACTAAAGCATGCTACAGAATTTCTACTGTTACACTGGAACGATGCTGATGTGTTCATCTCATGCATGTTCAAAACGTATGTCAAAGCTAGCATCACAACATTTTTGACATTCCCCTATGAGGATGCTGGATTATAAAAAATCTTCCATCATGTTTCCAAGTAGTCTAGAGCCTTGATTTGTCAATCGTGATCCACTTCCTCCAGAGTACCTGTCACATCTGGCGACAGTTTATACGGGTGGATTGTGTCAAGAATTTGCAACCCTTCGTTTATTAGCGAAGTCAACTGGTCCATCTACCCTGAACAATTAGCGATACACAAGACCAGGCGACATAGCTTAAGTTAAAATTGTTAGAAACAGGGATCAAGTACTTACCTTATCTAAATCGAGCTTATCAAAGATCGTATGATGACTAGCGTCAACGTCTATCACCGCTTTGATGAACTCAGGGTATGTTCCTTGCCACCCTAGAAAGTTCTGATTTAAGTCTCCGCTTTCGCTCGATTGTACGCAACGGAGTGCAACTGCCGGAGGTGGTAGAATTGATGAGCCCGTAGGTTCTTGCAAAGATTTCGTCTCTGTCAGTGTGCTTATCCATCGTCCATCGTTTTTCCTATGTAAGAGTGTGCCGTGTTCTAAGATATGACAGTCTCCATCTAGGTGAAATTGTGCCTGCTGACCATCGAATGCAGCGCCACTCCAATTTGGCAATTCCCACTCTCTAAGAAGAGACTCGCAAGCTTGGAATGACTTCTTTATATGATCAGACGTTGCCTCAGATAGATGATCAAAAGCGAAGGTTTCGTCATCGCTACATTCGACATTGCTTGCAGTTTCTTCTGTAGTGTAGTAACTGGTATCGATGAAGAGCAAACCAGTAACGGAGATACCGAGTGAGGTATCCATAGCCAAGATGTGAGACATCGCAAGTGACATGTAGCCACCGAATGACCAACCTGGGAATGACAAGTTAATATCGTAGGAATGAATAAGATAAACATATCCGTACCTCCCAAAATCACTTGACCACTGATACCAGCGTCTTGCAAGCATCGGATATAACGCCGGGCCATGTCATCCATGCCATACTTGCCGAGTTCCGTGTTTTGAATTGCCCATACATCGCGACCAAGATCACCCAAGAGAAAGTAACTAAATGCTGTACCACTGCCATCATGGATTAATACTAAAGGCGCTGGTGGGTTCCCGCCTACATTTGCGGGTGCATAATTGATTTGAATGACATCGGGGCAGGCTTGAGACATTGTGTTTGTCGGCTAGAGACAAGATTGCGTAGTACAGCAGTATGAGACATAAGAGTATTTCATTCCACAGATGGGTTATGCAGAGCTCCTCTGGTAAGCAGTAACCCTTCGAGCTTGGCGCCACTGAGTAATGAAGAAATGTGCCTATGTGGGGTTGGAAAATCAGACTCCTTTGCATGTAATCGCACACTAAGCTGTTCTTACTCAATTAGAAGACAAAGAATTACATTCCTAGTTTTCTTAGTCTGCTTGGATAATGTGATATGTGACTACCCTCTCATAAAAGTGATATCGGCATCAGATCATGTGACGAACATTATGGGTTAATCAACGATAGTGATAGAAAGTCGTGTGAAAAGCCTCTATCTGAGCTGTATCACTTGAATTGATTGCAGAGTCTCCCTGTAAGATATTGGTTTTCACGATCACCTTGACTAGCCCTCTATCTGTTTAGACAAGCCGGACAGAAACGGTCACTGTCGTCCAATAAAAGTCGCAGGCAAAACTGCATACACTGAAATTCGACCAACCTGTATCTACCACTTCAGAACATTTCTCAAAACTACTCTAGTTGCCATGGCTTCTTCATGTTTTGCTTCACTCCCAGAGCTCCCTTCTGACGAGATCTTCGGTCTTCTCCATGATTTCCAGAACGATACACATCCTGAACGTGTCAACCTTGCCGCCGGTATTTATCGAACCGATGAAGATAAGTCATGGCCACTGGATATAGTTTGCAAGGTCGAAAAACAGCTCTACAAGGAAGCCAGCTTGACAAGGCACGACTATCTTCCCATTGAAGGCGACAAACATTTTCTCAGCCTGGCTCGGAACCTCCTATTCAATTTAACCAATGATGCTGCTGCCCCGATGACTGAGGCGGACGAACTGAGGATCGCATCTGTTCAGACCGTTTCCGGCACTGGAGCCAACCACCTGGGTGCTCTGTTCGTTGCTCAAAATGTCCAACCACGGAATTTGTGGGTTTCTGACCCGACTTGGGCCAACCATCATGTTATATGGGAAGCTGTCGGGCTTATTCCTCGGCTGTATCCCTACCATAGGAAATCCGATCATGTGCTCGATTTCGATGGGATGATTCAGACTCTAGAAGAGGCTCAGCCAAGGGACTGTATCCTCTTACATGCATGCGGTCATAACCCCACTGGTATCGATCCCTCCAAGGATCAATGGAAAGCTATCGCAGCCCTGTGTCGGCGCAAGCAGTTGGTACCTTTCTTTGATGCCGCCTATCAAGGTTTTGCATCTGGTGATCTATCACAGGATGCATGGGCGGTTCGCTACTTCTTTCAGCAGGGTTTTGAGATGATTGTAGCTCAATCCTTTTCCAAGAACTTTGGTTTATATGGCCATAGGGTCGGGGCCATCCACGTCATACTCCCAGAACCCTCTTTAGATATCAGGGCGAGAGTGTTCTTGGGCTTGTGTCATTTACTCCGATCCGAGATCTCAATGGCACCAAAATATGGATCTACTATTGTCAAAACAGTTTTAGAGAGTCGCAATCTGACAGCAGGTTGGATAGCCGACCTGAAAACTATGAGTAGCCGCTTAAGAAGCATGCGAAAAGCTCTATATAGTGAGCTTGTTCGATTAAATACACCTGGATCGTGGGAGCATATTGTTCATCAGGTAAGTAATCTTAGAGATTCCAACAGCGACGACCCCCGAGATCGGGGTGAGAAAATGCAAGATTAGGAAGGAGAAAAGACCATCGAGAACTGACAATAGCTTAAGATTGGGATGTTTTCGTACACAGGACTCTCCGCAGAAGAGGTTCAGAGTCTTCGGGTGGATTTCCATATCTACCTGCTCGAGTCTGGTCGCGTTTCAGTTACTGGCTGTAAGCTCTCAATACTAAATAACGGCTTTGAATTCCTGGTTGCGACTAACATAAAGGTAATAGTGAACAGTAGGAATGTCAAATATGTTGCACAAGCCTTTGACGCCGTTAGGAGGAAGTCCCTGGAGACTATTGCAGTAAATGATACTAATGGTCATAGAACTGGATACGGAGAGACTCAGAGCGCTATTGAAGATATGCGGGAAACCTGATAGCCAACACCACAGATATTAGAGGGCTTTTGGCCGCTGTAAATCTACACTTGCATTGTCTATAAGATTGGCATATCAAGATTTGTTTTTCGCTATCATTAATGTCGCTAATGTACAGGGAAAACTACAACGTCCATAAGATCGTGAAAATTACTGACAGTCGTAGAAGCCTCTCGTCTTAGCCACCAGGCCATTACAATAGGAGGTTGTTGAACGCTGTTCTAGACCATTAACCCTAGACTGACTCTTGGTGCTTGCATTTACGGAAAGGGACCGTGATCGCCTGGTAACTAATCACTGGAGTTCTCCGGACCATAGACTAGCACTCAAACCAAGGCGCACCAGGGTGAGACGCAACTCGACTGCCTGTGGAAAAGATGTGTATCGCGTTCCTCAGGCATGTTGTTAAAGTTGAATCACTAATACGTACTGCAATCAATTTTGACAGGGGTCACGTTGCCTGACATAATGCGTGCGGCGTCTTCCGATCGGTACCAATTATCATGCTTTCTGTTCCACTTTTGAATGGTCGGCTAAAAGCAGTATTACTGACTTTGACTTACTCATAATGATCCCATCAGTCATCCTGTAAGAAGTCAAGCTCACGTAAAGAGAAAGGGCAAATGATTATGATACGACCAGGCTATGATTAAGCTTATTGAGTTAACTACAGTAAAGAAAGAAAACTCACAGTGGCTACAACTGGATGCGATTTGTGACGTGGGTGCTATTGCCAGAAGACGGCATTTAGAGAATAATTGTCGCTTCAATCTTCTCTTGCTTGTCGTCGCATTGTGAACAAACACTCTCACGCCGCAACATGTATCTTAGGCCTTTCTTTCGACCAACAGTCCTCCGTGCGCCACGAGTCTATAATGGCGCACCAAGACTATACAACCGCGCCCTTTTTGCCACAGCCCAGCATGTTTCCAGTACCTTGACAGGTATCGACCCCAGCAGTCTGCCTCTTCTACATTCGTCGCCCGAGTTTTCCTTCACAACAGGTGACAAGCCGCAATACTGGCGCAAGATCCCACAATGGCGTGATGTTACAACAGAGCAATTCCTGCGACACAAATGGCAGATGGCAAATACAGTGCAGTCAGAGAAAGCATTGGTTGAGTTTATGGCTTCTGTTCTTCCCAAGGACATTCCACCTCAGACAGATATGGCGCCTCACTTGAGATTAAGCAATATCAAAACCTCAGAGGACTTCATACAGCATCTTCAAGATGGAATCAAGAAAGCACCCATGGCTGTTCGACTGTCACCACACATCCTCAGCAGCATTGATTGGAACGACCCCATCAATGACCCCATTCGACGCCAATTCATTCCTCTGTTAACACCAATGAGTGAAGACCACCCCATGGCAGAACTTGACCCAATGAAGGAAAACACATACTCTCCTGTCCCAGGCCTGATCCATCGATACCCAGACAGAGCTTTGTTCTTCGGTCAGTACACCATCCCATTCCCGAATTCATGTAAGCGAGTACATATAACTAAATTCTGTTTCGTTCTCGTTAAACAGCGACCTCGGTCTGCCCCGTATACTGTCGTTTCTGTTTTAGGTCGTATACTGTGGGAGCTGAGACAGAAAGTGTCAAGAAACAGCGCTTCCTGCCGCTCATTAAGAAGTGGGAGCCCCGTTTCAAATACATTGAGGAAACGCCCTCTCTCAAAGATATTGTTATCTCGGGCGGTGATACATACCTCCTGGAGCCTGACCAGCTAAAGTATATTGGTGATAGATTGTTGGATATTCCACATATTCGCCGCTTCCGATTTGCTAGTAAAGGCCTATCAGTGTCTCCTAGCAGGCTACTCGACCCCGAAGATGAGTGGGTAAAGACTGTCATTGACATGCAGAATAGGGCTCGCAAAATGGGTAAGCATGTATGCATACACACACACTTCAATTCAGTCAACGAAATCAGCTGGATCACGCGACTTGGTGCACAGCGACTGTACGAAGCAGGTGTGACTGTTCGTAATCAGACAGTGCTGTTGAATGGCGTGAACAACACGCCAGAGAAGATGTGTGCTCTTGTCCACGCACTAGGCGACATCAACATCCAACCGGTAAGTCCTATCTACTTAACCCTTGTATTGATAAACCTCTGACAACACGTGATATAAAGTACTACGTCTACCAGGGTGATATTGTGCCAGGGGCAGAAGACCTTCGAACACCAATGAAGGATAGTCTAGACTTGGAGAGAGCCGTACGAGGTCAAATCGCAGGCTTCCTGGTGCCAAACTTCATACTCGACTTGCCAGCAGAGGGGGGCAAGCGGCTGACACGGGGTGTCGAGAGTTACGACTACAAAATCGGGCTCTCCAAGTTGACTGCACCAGGCCTAAAGGGGGAGCCTGTCACGATGAACTATTGGGATCCCCTATGGTCACTGCCAGAAGATGGAAGGGAAGAGGTATTGAGACGATTTGGTAAATTCAAGGGAGAACCGAGGAAAGCGGCAGAAAACAAAGCAAGCTAGGAAATCATCTTGGGTGTAACATAACTGAATGATTGTCACCAAACAATGTGTATTTGTATTGGTCGCGAACTTCTTTATCATTGGACATCTGATTGACACACACACATAAGGTGCATTAATTCTTTAAGATTGTCCATCTCGAGTTTGGCTTTAGGCATACGGGAAACAAAAAGGGTAAGATATAATTAAGAGAATTTACGTCATGTTGTCCCATAAAATTTGTTCAGTATCGTGTTTATCGACAGAGTTTAAAGTGTATGTGTAATCAAGTCAATCAGATTCCCCGTAGGTAGTAACCTTCAAGCTCGGTAGTCTACAAACGTAATTATTGCTCCGAGATGAACATAAACCATTAACTTTGACACAGTTGTTGTGAAAGCCTGTCTAAAAATGATAGATACTCAGCTCATATTGACTAGTAATAATACTTTGAAGTCTGGCCATCTGACCAAATGTGTATTACTGAGATGGATGACTGTCTGACTGATGTCATACCGGATGGATGCTCCGTAGTCCCACCCCCCTTACATGCTGGTACCCATGGAGATAAGCATGATAATCAACGAGCAAACATGATGACGATAATGAAACTTACTGCCGAGTAAGGCATGATCTTCAGTTTATCGTCTGGAGATCACTCGCTGGAGGAACTGCGAAAGCTCTCAGGCTGTAGCTATGACGTCTCATGGCACACAAGCAGGGAACCCGTGATCCAGCTTGATAGCTCCATGCAATACCATCCTAGTCTAGGTTCACATCATGGTTTCTGGTATTTGTTCATACACCTTATCGTACGATTTTCATATTGACTGAGCTTTACCGGTTATTTCAAACACCTTGCTGATAAGTCAGTGAAGTGGTTTTACCCTGGTGAATATACGAGGATTCAAGGTTTACCATGGATATTGTGGGGGACATTACTTGTGGATCGGTAAGACGTCTGGTTCGATACAGCTCGAATACCTTTTTGTTAACAGCGTCCTCGATCTAGGTTGCTGGTATGGTCGGCAAGACCATCGAGTACCCATTTGACACAATCAAAGTGAGATTGCAGTCTCAAATACATTCTTTGACAGGCCAAGCCTTACGATACAGTGGGCCTTTGGACTGTTTCCGGAAGTCCGTCCATCATGACGGGATTTCAGGACTGTATCGTGGCGTCAGTGGTCCAGTTGTGGGCGCAATCTTCGAAACAAGCAGTTTGTTCTTTTTCGAAAGTCTGGGTAGAAAGACTGTATACTGGTTCGGATGGTTGCCCCAGAATCATGAAGAGACCACCATTTCACTACCCCTGCCGATCCTGTGGTATAGCGGCGCATTCTCTGGCGCATTTACATCGTTTGTCTTAACGCCAATCGAACTCATCAAATGTAATATGCAGGTGTCTCGTCTCGTCCCTTCCAAACACACGAGCACGCGAGATGTGCCTCGAGTCCCAACCATACTCTCAACAATCAAAGGTGTACATAGGCTTGGTGGAATCCGAGGTCTCTGGAGTGGTCAGACGGGGACTTTTATTCGCGAAGTGGGCGGTGGTGCTGCGTGGTTTGGATGCAAAGAAACCACAACAAGACTGTTCTATAGGTGGCATGAAAGACATATCCAATCTGAAGAAGAAAGAATGGCATTGCGTACTAAGCCGCTGCCTCTCTGGGAACAGGCGGTCGCCGGCGCTTCAGCCGGGCTCTCTTACAATTTTCTTTTCTTCCCGGCCGACACAGTCAAGTCTCGGATACAAACCTCAAATTCCTTCAATAGAGGGAAGAAGACATTCCTGGGTGAAGCAAGGTCCGTGTGGAATCAGAGTGGTTTACGTGGTTTTTATCAGGGCTGTGGAATTACACTGCTTAAAGCTGCGCCAGCTTCGGCATTTATCTTCGTCATATATGATGGGTTAAGACGTCAATTTCATATGTCGATAGATGAACAGCATAGGCCTCATGTCGTATAGATGACCCTGTAACTGATGGGAAATGTTGACTTTATCTGTTAGTATTTGCTTCCGTCTTGAATAGAGGTGTGCCAATAGAGCGGGTACAAACTAGGTCACCCACGTTGCAAATATAAAGTAATTTGAAGGCTAAATCCAAATCAAGACTCAAAAAAGCATGACTTGACTGCATATTGAACCTAAAACCCAGGTAGCTGTAAAGCTACGAGAAAATATAGTCTCGATGGAAACCTGTGTAGGATGATGTTTCCTTACCATCATAAGACAACTTTTTGGCATCAGTGGTCAGTTAAGCCCATCATCGTAGTCTTTCACAGGATCTCAAGGCAACTGGTCGAAGAAACAATGCGGGGCAGAGTATTGGTATAAAATCCTATGGGATCTTAGTTAACATCATACTAAAATAATGATTACCGACCAGAATACATGCGACGAAAAGCAAAGGAATAGAATTCATCAAAGAAAGGACTACAAACCGATCTGTCTCGCGCTTCCAGCATCGCTTCATTCTATCGTTAATCTAGAGGAGCAAGTAACTTTCAGACAAGCCAAAGTCTATGATATCTAGTCGCGTTATCAATAATTACCGGTCTTCCAAAGGTCCCCAAACTGAGTGCTTTTGTCCTGTGATAACATCCTTGGATTGCCTCTTTCTACAATCTTTCCCTTGCTCATAACGACGACGGTGTCAAAGTCGAGTACCATGTCCAGTCGGTGCGTTATTGCAACGACTGTATAGTTACTGAACTCGTCTCTGATGACCTGTTGCATGACTCGCTCAGTTTCCCGGTCTACACTCGAACTGACTTCGTCCATAAGCAAAACCCCCCCCTCGGAACCATTGTCAGAGACATAGCCTAGATGTCTAGCGCGAACGCGTCTTCTGAGCACAGCGCAAGCAAGTGAGAACAATTGCTTTTGTCCTTGGCTAAAAGCACCAGTACTCATTGTAGCTTCAAGGCCACCACGCCCCTCAATAAAGTGCCATAGTTGTACTCTTTCCAAGACTGACTGACACGTTGATGAATCAGCTGTATCTAAAGGGTCAAGGTTTGCTTTGAAACTGGATTTCTCTTTCAGAAATACAGCGTCTTGTGGTATGGCAATGACACGGCGCCGAATAGCTCGGCGGTTGATCTCGTGTAAACTAATGCCGTCGATTTGTGCATTCAATGCTGTTTCTGTAGTGGGATCGAGAAGTTTGAGGAGAAATGCAATAAGGCTGGATTTCCCGCTTCCTGTCCTGCCGCAAATAGCTACTTTCTCGCCTGGTGAGATAGAGAGGACAACATCATTGAGAGCCATGAAAGAAGAGTCTTCTCCGCCTGTAACGCTCTCACTGTGGCAAATCTGTTTAGTACAGGGTTACCTATATATGACTTAACATCAACATTAACATACCTGTAGCTGGCTGAAACGCCATTCAATTCGATGAGACCCTTGTCTGGCCAACTTTCTTCTGGCACAACGTCCTCCTCCTCTTTATTTTCACTCTTGACATCTTCATTGAAGTTCTTACAACGTGAAATTGCACCTGTTTAAGTTCAAATCAGTAATCGTTTGTAAAAACATAAGATAACGTAGAAACCAACCTAGACTTGTTTCGAGCTGCGTCAAAGCGAGGACAATAAAAGTCAGCTCTGTTCCAAATCCCATGAGTGTAACCATCGATGCACCAGTAAAGCCCGCATTGGCCCGGGTGGTCACAACCAAAGTCGTTAAAACGGCACTGAGGACCATGACGACGAAGCCAAGAACAAGATTCAGCCAGTTCTGAACCATTTGAAGAAGGTATGCAGGCCTCTGGGACGTATCGACAAGCTGAATGTTCTTGGCTCGATCTTGATCGAGGGTACCAAAAGCCCGTAATGTGACAATGCCTTTAGTGGTATCGAGGAAATGAGCACTATTAGCATATGACATATTAGTGATGCGTTTCGGAAAGGAAGAGAGATGGGGAGAGAAGGGAGGGACGGAAAGACGCACTAGAGCGGTGACTTTGCTTCCAGATCTAGCAGTCGTAATTGCCGCGACGTTCGAAGATAGAACCTAGCGATAAACCATAAAAGCGTGACAAGAAACGGGTAGCTAATTACTAGCCACACCGACGACGTAGCCAAAACGGCGGCTTGCCCAAGTGCAGTAAAAACGGCATACACAACATTGATGAGAGCGAGTGGCAGCTCCGTATCAATCAGGTTCATGTCTTGACTGAACAAGTTCAGAATCTCACCTTGGTCAGTGCTGGTAAAGAAGCTGAGAGGTGCCACGACAAGTGTGTGAAGGATGCCCTGGTGCAAACTAGCACCGGCCTTGGAGACAGATAACTGCAACACCATAACGCCGAGGCTCCCAAGTGATAGAAGAGCTCCAAATCCCAAAAGGAAGTATATGCCAACCCAGAAGCTGAAAGAGTGTTTAGGGTTGGTAGAATCGGCATCATCGGCCCAGTACTTCAACCAGATGGTGGCGAAGTTTGCAGAGAAGCCCATTAGGATACCGAACACTAATATTAGGAAGCTGAGTCGATAACCCATCGACTGGATATATGTCCTGTAGATACTTGTATCACCCAGTCGACGACTAGTGTCTTCAACACCGGGTTCAGCGTTCATCGGGTTGGTGATGCTTCGGGTTATGCCTTCCATCATCAAAGAGTGGTCCCCATCGTGTACCGGCTCAGTGGCGTCGTCTAGAGAAGCCTTGACACCTAAGCTAGTAACGTAACCACTGTCGTTTTCCATCAGCTTATCAAAGTCCCCTTGTTCAATAATGGTACCGTTCGCATCGAGAGCAATGATGTGGTCTGCTGCAGGCAGATGACGCACAGAATGAGTGCAAAGAAGGAAAGTTGATCTTCTGCGGCGTAAGAGTCCCTCAGGCCCAAAGACACGTCTGAAGACTTGCTCCTCGGTATCCGCATCCAGACCACTAAACACGTCATCAAAGATGAGTAGACTGGCTTGAAGATAGAGCGCTCGAGCCAGGGCAACACGCTGTTTCTGCCCTCCTGAAAGGGTGATGCCATTACTTCCAATCACCAGTTGGTCGCCTGAATCCATCGTCTTGAAGTCTACATCAAGCATTGTGGCATGGATAACATCAAAATATCGCTGCGGATCGAGCGTTGCAAACCCAAGAATATTGCTCTGTACGGTTCCATTTGATAGGAACGGAGTCTGCGCACAGTATGCAATACTGGAGTATGGGACCCCAAGCTGAATAGACCCATTGGAAAATGGAACCTCCCCTAGCATCGCCTGACAGAGTGTTGACTTCCCTGAAGCGATGGGACCACAGACAATGGTAAAGCTGCACTGAGCGATGTCAAAATTGATGTCCTTTAGGATCATCTTGTCTTGTTTCCAGCCAAACTCTCCATTTCTCAAAACTATTGCCAAGTCGGATGAGGCTCGGTCAGTTTTCGAGCTATCCGTCTTTTCCTGGGGAGCGTGTTGCGTGTTGTCTTTCACATGACTTATTGATTTTCTGGAATCAAAGCGAGGAGTAGATGCAAGGTACTCTTGGATGCGCTGAAAACATGCTACAGCAGCTAGTAACGTCGGAATAGCTTGGAACAGTAGCGTAAGGGGTGTTGTGAGCAAATTCAGCCACGCAAGGGAGGTGAAGAGCTGTACCGTATCTAAAGAATTCTGCCCCACAGCGAAGGTGAAAGCAGGTGCCAGGAAAAGAGGCACGTATCCTAGTGACGCTGCGATTATAATGAATCGTCGGAAACGAGACCCAGCTTCAAGCTCTTCGAACCGTTGAGCTTGCACCATAGTTTCCACTGGTTCCGTCATACCTGTGATCTTGAAGCTCTTCATGTTTCCGATTACGGTACCTGTCACGCCGACACGCTGCTCTACTCTTTCCATCCACGCTTTTTGTGAAGGACCCATGAAACGAGCCATATAGAAGGTCAATGAGAAACACAGTAACACCAAAATGATCGGTGCTAGGAAGGCTAGGCGGAGATGGTTGTAGAGAAGCCAGCTTGCAACTCCAACCTCGATTACAGCCGCCCACATGTCGTGAAGGTTACGGAGACCAAGACGGATTCGTTCTAGGTCTGCACTCATCAGAGTAACAGACGCTGAGTCTCCCTCAATATCAGCCTGCAGCTCGATGCCTCTAGAATAGATAGTAGTCGCAAGGCCTGCAAAGGACTGACGTTAGTACGCACGATATATGGACAATAAGCCACGGCATTTTAACGATCAACTTACATCCTCGAAGAATCTGTATAGATCTGAAGTGCAGGTATTGATAAGCGCCAGTTGAGATGGCTAGTCCGAAATAAATGAGAATGCTTGCGCCTATCAGCCCATACCCAATATTATCAGAGACGAGGGACTCGTCCTGAGAGAGGTAGTTAAGTAAGCTCTCCATGAAGAACGGCTGGCAGAAGGTGAAAACGATCTTGAAGAGTCGAGGGATGACTGGCAACAGAAGCGGAACAGCATAAGACCGGCACAAAAGCCTGATTAATGCATACTTATCACCTTTGAGCATGGAATAATTCAGACGCTTGTGAAATCTACCCTGGATGGACCCTACTTTCAAGGCGTGATCAAGGGGATAGAGATCGTCGATTGAGAGATTCCTGCCATAGCCGGTAAGGAAGAGGCTGTTGAGCCAGAAATATACTCCTAACCCAAAAATACCCGTCGTTTCTTCAGGGCTATGGGATTCTTTTGTTTCCCATTCCACCCACTCAGTCTTGGGACGAGACTCGAGGATGATGACAATTGCTTTTGCGGCTACTGTCGTTGTAAAGACGATAGCATATGCTGTTTCCGACCGTGCGATTGCAGACAACCACAACGTACGAGCCTGTGCCACGTCAAATAGAATGGTGACAAATAGATAACCATTTATGAGCATTGATGGTCGGCGAGAACGGCCATGGTCGAGGAAGGACACAGGAAGCATCAAGACTGCAGCAACCAACTCGAGGGCGCTTGACGCTTTGAGGAGACCAATGACGTTGAATAACTCCAAGGCCACCAGAATGACGAGCGCCAATCGTAGCCCCGCATAAAAAACAATGCTAAGCTGGGTCCTCGAGTCAGCGGTAATCAACCGATTGGGCAATGGAGACAAGTACGAGTTTCAAGAGCTGAAAATGAGGAGCATGGATTATGATGGGCTTCTTGGCGAGGGACTGAATTCTCCATAAAGCCAAGAAGATGAAGATGCAACATGGAACAAGGCTGAAAAAGGTGAGCTCAAAGAAAATGGTAAAGTCAAAATCGTCGCGGCATCCCAACACCCCAGGCCCGATGGAGTCATCGTTACTGCAGCTTGTGGAGAAGACCATATTGAGTTGTACCAGTAAGGTTAGCGATAACACTGAGATCAACGAAGTCACAGAAAGAGTCGGTACAAATTGTGAGAACAAAGAGAGCTTAACTGTAATGTAAGATCGGGGCATCCGTGGAGTACCCTAGGGAGTCGCATTCCCGGTAGGGCCTTGTACAGTCACCTGAGGAGCGGGGTTATGTCATCGGGAACCTGTTCGGCACAGCAGGGGCTCGCCAGTATATTTACACTCACCCCTTCCTGGAAGTCTACTGTTACGCGGAACGCCACAAAGACTGCATCTGCATTAGTTGACGCCGTAAGCTACGGCAGCGCAACGGCCCGGGCAGCGTAGCCCGCACCATAGATCCTATTGAGTCTTTGGATGGCTTGTAGATCATAACACCATAGTTCTAGACGTGCACCGTATCTCTATGTTGATTGTAGGTTTCACATCATCATCTTGTTGGGTTGGCCATTGGTCGTGTCGCAAAACAAGTCCGGAATCGTATTCTTGTGCCGCTGCATCTGATCTTGTTATTGGCAACCTTGTTGGTCTTCACACCCACCAGGCATCCCATGCCACATTATCATTCGCCGGGTATACGTAAGAGGATCTCACGCCTCTCGCCTGCTGCGCGGAAGGATGGCTACAGAAGTTCCTACTTCGTTTGCGTCTGTGAGCAATTTTCTCAAATCGGATATATCAGGTTTAAGTCTATCACTTCTTGCATGAACCTTCGAAGGAGTTGACACCATGTCATCTAGCGCTCCACTCTTGCAGGCCTTTCATCACCAATCTCAAGCCTCGAATTGCGAGATTTGGACGACATAACCCTATATACCTCTAGCTACTACGTTTGCTAATAAAATAAAGTGAAATATAAAGTTCTAATTCGTACCAGTGGGGGAATTGCCACGACAACGCTTGACGGTACAAATTGTACTAGTTATCCTTCCATGTTCAATCATACATGCCAAGTCCAAAGTCGGTTATCAGAATCATTTTGTCTCAGTTTCTGAACTATGTCTCACCGCAGAGAGGGAAGTTTGTCCTCAAGGGATGAATTTCTGTCCTCATTCCTCAACCAAGATGTTACTACAGAGTCATCAGCCGCGGATAATTGGAGGAATATACAAGACCGCAATGAAAAGAAAAAAGTTCAGAATCGTGTTGCACAGCGGGCCTACCGTAATTATCGTCCACACTCATGCCACCGTTTCTTTGCTGACTTCTACAAGGCAGCCGTATGAAAGCGAGAATTGAACAGCTTGAGGGAATGCTAGAATCTCAAACAAAAGAATTGGATAAACAAGCCAACAAAAGTGACGATACAGTTGATGCTGGTAGATCCAGTACATCCAACACGGCTGCTCTTGATGGCAACACTTCTATGACTCTCTCCGATCCTTATGTTCCTTCAATGGATAACGATCGATCAGCGTTGCATAGCATACATGTAGCTCAGCCGCATATCTGGGGAGATACCAGTCCTCATAGTATGCAACCATGTACTACTGACAACAGCTTTGTGGCTCAGAGACCATCTTCCTCGGATGCTCTACAATCACAAAAGTGCGACCCATCTCAGCAACATTCGTCTGGAACCGATAATACAGCCCCACATGAACTATTTTTGGAAGTTCTCCAGTCTCAGAACAAATTACTCAGTAGGCTCGGAATACTCCACCGGGAAGGCTGGGACAGAAGCCTAGACAACATCGGACTGAGAAACGCTTCTGGTATTTAAGATCCTCTATTTGGGTTATCGGAAGTTGACATCATCCTAGGGCTTCCACTAAACGATATCCAGATATCTGACAACAACCTTCGACTAACCACTCCTGAGACTGGGTCATCCATGGCGATTGATAACGAAAAGAATACCCATTCATGGCGTCATGAGTTAATGAACCTTACCACACCCAACGGGACTCTGAACTGTAATTCCACGGAATCGCAACCATTGGGCTCTAACCAATACGTATCTACATCTGATATAGATATGGACTTTTTGCCCACTGAACCTACTGACGCATCCAACAGCCCTATGTCAGTAGACGAGAGGCTGGAATACATTGTTGACGCGGCTACTAAGGTTGGGTATGATAACTTTGACGCCCTCGCCAAGGATTATTACATTCATACCTTCGAAGCCTCATCATCAATTGCAAGGAAACAGCGCATGAGCAGGAACCGACGTCTCCCCACGGTCGTCTCGGAGATATTCTCAGCCACGAACGACTGGTGCGAGTGGGAGCGTCGTGGATTCTACGAAGAGATTGTTAGAATGACTGAATCTCTGATCATATCAGAGGCAAATACTGCCCAAAACCTGTTCGATGACAAGCTAGAACACCTGGTCAAGGCAAGCATGCAAGGCAAGGCGACCTCAAAGCCCAACTTGGAATCAAAAAGATTGATCGAAAACAACGTACGTCAATTCAGCTGTCCCGACTGCAATTATGTCACGTATGTATTGTACTAATTGAAGCCATATATAGCTACCAAGCTTGTGGGCCCTACTGCTGGCATTGACCATGGAAAATCGATCTTTGCGGCACAACAACCGATCAAATGTGGCAACATCAGCAATTCTGCTACTGCGCTATGCGGGTCGTTTACCAAAGAGTCAGCTTTTAGACATGATCGGCGCTTGGCTGTAGTTATTTAGAGGTTGTTACTAATGACTTGACGAATAAATAAGAATATTTCAAAACCTCAAACAGTCTAGTTCCTATCTCTTCTTAATGTTGAAGGTTACACATCCCTACTTTTCTTCACGATTTTGCCATCCTCCTTCACTGCTTGGTATGTACCAAGGGTTTGTCTCTACTACACTTTCGTCTCAGACGGTTCTGCAAGTCTAACCACTATACCACCGATAGCCTCTGTCATCTTGACTTGACATCCTAGACGGCTCGTCTTGGTGCGTCCGTGAGCCATATCGAGCATATCATCTTCATCTTCGCTAGGCTCAGGTATGCTCTGGAAAAACTCCTCGTCCGTCACAATGACATGGCATGTGCTACAAGCGCATTCGCCGCCACATGCTCCCTCCAATTGTAGTCCACTCCTTTGCGCGATGGTCAAAAGGTTCTCTCCTGTCACAACTGGCAGCTCGTGACGGTCCTTATTCTCGTCAATGAAGGTCACGTGTAACCTGACAACGGCAGTAAGTATACAAATAAATTGCTTATCGGACATTCGTCGCCAGGGAGAGGAGAATCCAATCACAGGAGTAGAGGATTTAATAAAATACAAACATAAAACACCTACCTGCTATTCTTCCATGATGTAGTAAATTCGCGGCATGTTGTTGCAGAGAAAAAAGAGCTTGATAATCTAAGTCTTCTCTTTGACACATGGCCAAAAGCCATATCTGTTAGAGCAGTAGGTAATCTGACGCGCGATGTCGCAGATTCCCAACATTTTACCGCGCTAGGCAACGATCGGATTAATGTTGACACTGTAGCCATTAAGGTGATGGAATAAACAGAACGAGGAACACGTTTTTCGAGATTTTCACAGGTGGGACAAGGTACAAGTAAAACTCCATGAATATAGTCACATCTGTTATTCCAAGTCGGTCTAGAGGGTTTTTGCACATTACGTCAAAGTGGATGATAAATGGTCGACAAGAAAGAGCACTAGCTAATCGAAACTCATATGCGGCCCGAATACATAGTAGAAGCTGTTTAAGGAAAGAATGAATCACTTGATATAGGTTGAAGACTAATACTGGAAGTTTACTAATAGCTCCTCAGACACATCAGCTTACCGTTAAGCATATTTAACGTATGCCCCTTTGTCCATGTACATCACATTAGCAAGTCTTGCGAGTGGTCACTCAGATGTAAAGCGGCTGATGGTGCCCTTTAGCGGTGTATGTGGGGTAGTGAATGTTACCTGACGTGATACTCAAAGTCAACATCACGCCAATGGTAATAAGACGGGTGATACCAGGCAATTACAACCCCCGGAGTAATAACTGTAAATACGAGTACACTAGCCATAATGTGTCAGCTTCCGGGAACAGGCCCGAGGCGCTCACCAATCACAAGTATTCCGTTGTGTATTCCTTTGTGGCAAGGTACAGGCCGATCAGTGCGGAATTTGATATTTATTCCTTTTGCGGCCTGTGGCGTGTGGCTACCTAC